>KZ452007.1:185493-196919 GCA_002786265.1 Apostasia shenzhenica | reverse complement strand
CACGGCAGCCACAGCCACTGCAGACCGCTCCAGGAAGCGCCCCGCCACCGCCACGACGCAACGGCCGCCCGTGGCCGCCTGGCCTCCGCCGAGCGCCCATGCCGAGTCGCCGACCGGCCGGCGCATGCCTCGGCTCGCAAATGGCGCTCGCGCGCAGGCCACTGCCGCCACACTGACCAATCAACGATAGGCCCAGCATACGCGCGGCCGACCACTGAACGTACAGCAACAGCCGTGAGAGCCTGCAAGCGCGCCGCCAGACTGCAGCGCAGCAACATGCTGCGCGCCACGAAATGCCAGACGGCCTCGCCGCTAGGACGCCGGCGAATCAACGAACGAGCGCCGCAGCGGCCCAGTCGTTGCTTTGCGCCCGCGCGCAGCCTCCCGAGAGCGCAAAGCGTGGCCGCCTCGTGCCACCCGAGCGGCGCAGCGTGCGCCGCCAGGCGATGATCGTCGTAGAGCCCTGCGAGCGCCGCCCAAGAGGCGGCCACTGGCAAGGGGCGGGGCGGGCGCGCGCGCTGGCCGGAATCTGAAACTGGAGAGAAGAGGGAAGCAGATATAATGCATTAAGATAATTTATTTAATATTTTTTAAATAAATAAAAAAAAGACCAGATTATAATTTTTGAAAAACCTAGGACACCGGATTAATTTTAAAAGCGTGGACCTGTGTGATATAATCCTTAAAACTCGAGGACCTGAGTGAAATTTTCCCTAATAAATGTTATAAATGTATTTTTCAATTTTTATATTAAATTTGTAAAAAAATCACCCGCAATGGCTAATTCATATTTGTTCATTTCTTATATTTCGAATAACTATTTAGACATTAAAATAATTACCATTTTATTTTTACGATTCTAAATTATATGATTCTATTAATATCTAAATCTATATGAACTACATATTAATTTATGTTTAAGATAAACTCATCTTCTAATATTTTTCATTTTTATTTTTTATATCTCCGTTTATATCAATTTTTGGTTCATTTTAATTATCTTTATTTTTTTAAAAAAATTTACTTATAGCACCCCTAAAAGTAAAAATTTAATATTAGTATTTCACGCTCAAAATTATTTATTTATTTTTGTAATCATCTAAAGTAAGTTTTATTATATATACTTTACTGTCAAAATTATTACATCACAGATATTAATGACCAATCTTTAAAATAGTCAATATTTAATAGCATATTTCACTTCCAAAGTTAAAGTCATTGAAAATAATCATTTAGAAATTTAGGGAGATAAAAGGTAAATAAATAATTTTAGGAGTAAAATATGTACATAAAGCTTATTTAGGAGTAACATAAGTAAATTATGCTCTTATTTTTTTCATAAATATACTCATTTACGAAATCTTCTTGACTTGAAATTAAGTTAAATATAATTTTTACTTATGCATATTAAACCCTAGTTAATTTAAGAAAAATAACAAATAAAAAAATTAGTGTGAGATTGTGCAATTTGTAAATTCATATTTCACAATAGATTGGTGACACTTGTAAATATTTGACTTAACGTATTGTTTTGTAAATATATTTTAGAAGATGACGCCTTGTGAAAAATTTTTTTTGAGGTGACATCAAATCTCCTTTTTATAGCATAGAACAACATACGTGCGTGGGTGTGGTCTGTGTCGTGTGGCCGTGCGAGGCCGCCGGAGGCGGCGCGGGGTGGCGCGGGGCGGCGCGGCTGCCGGATCTGATGGAGAGAGGGAGAGTAAGGATATAATGATAATTTTGTATATTTTTTAATAATAAAAAAAGGATCCAGATGATAATTTTTGAAAACCTAGGGACCCGGATGATAATTTTAAAAACATGGACCTATGTGATAATAACTCTTAAACTCAGGGACCTGAGTGAAATTTGCTCAATATTTAATTTAAGATGCAATTTAAGATGTTCATTCCGAGTCGCGTGACTCGTGTCTTCCTCTTGTAAAGCAAACCGAGCTGAAGACTATCTAGGGTTTGGCGCAGCACTTCTCGCAATTATCGCAATAGCATCAGAACAGCACTACTCGTGTAGGCACTGGGTGATTGGAGGCTCGGATCTAGAAAGAATCGGTGCTTCTCAGGTTAGCGTTTCTACCGCCCTTCTGCCCTTTTACTTCAATCCCGCATCAAAAGATTTTTTTTTCCCTTTCTCTGGGGGCATGAACCTTTTCTTTTTGCTCCAGTTTTTACTTCTTTTTTTTTCTGATATTGATGCTGAGATCAGTGCATATTTTCTAGCTTGCCACGATGTTGGTTGCTTCCTTAAGCACCTTCTGATTTATATATCAGGACAGCAAGGTTCTGTTGCTTTGATTCATGGAAGTTCAAAAACCATAAGCTAATAAGTGAATAGATTTTGAATAGGAATTGTTGGAGAATTCACAACCATTCTTTCTCGAAAACTGACTGTATGTTTTGTTTTACCTGCAATGTTGTGAGACGTACATGTATAGTTTAGGGCTTTGTGGTTCAGCCTGAAGTTTGTACTATCTTTTTGAATTCTACTTTATGACAAGGAAGAATGCTGTTAAGGATCATTTCCATCTTTAATTTGATCTCATATAATTTATTTTTCTGTTTTTTCCTTAAAAATATAGACTTTTGAGTTATTATTGCGCTTATTGAATTAAATTATAACCTTGAGTCTTTCAAGTTTACTGTTGCTTTCTGCAGTATTACACTTCAAGAAACAAAAAATCAAGGTCATGGAGATGGCTGATAAGGCAGTTGGGTTCTTGCTAACCACAATCAGTTTGACTATATTCTCTTACTATACTTTCTGGGTCATAATTTTGGTTAGCTCATACCCGGTGTTCCTCATTATATTGATTAGTTTGGTATCATCAATATGAGTAATGTACTTTTATTTTATTTATTGTTTGCAGCCTTTTGTAGACAGTGATCACTTTATTCATAGATACTTCTTGCCTCGAGAGTATGCTATCCTTATACCGGTGTTTGCTGGTGTCATAATTCTCAGCTTCTTATCTGTTTTTATTGGATACGTGATGCTCAAATCAAAGAAGAAGTCTACCTGATTGCAAGCTTTCTTTTTTGTCTAATATCCATCAATTTTAGTCCAGACAACGTTTTGTATTAGAAAATAACTTGAGTTTGGATCTGCTATTACTTCCACAGCTGTGTAAGTTACAGTATATCTTCATAAAATAAATGCTTGGTTGTTTTGATGCATAATTGCCTTTCATGTGCGGTAATTTCTTTCATTACTTTAGAGTGCTATATAGAGATGTGCTGCATGTAATGTGTTAGTATTGATGGAAGTTAATGAAGAAATCAGGGATTAGAGATGGAGTTCTAACTCTACATTCAAATCAATCCAAACGCGATGGTGTGAGCTCTTCAATTGCTTATGCACAAACTTATCTTTTCTGTGGTAATAACTAAGCTCTTCTGTTGCTTATATTCAAACTTATCTTTATTATGTGGTAATAATTGAACTTTTCCTATCAAAAATACATAGAATTACTTTTCCCTATTTCCTATGGATGGACAATTTTATCAGTTTTTCTGTACAATCCTTTTTTTTCATACTTTAAACTACCATTTGACTTTGGTTTTGTGCAAGTTTTATGGTACTATTAGCTTGTGATAGAATTCAACATAAAATGAGAGGTAGGTGGCTAATCAGTCCCTTGTAGGATTGCTGAAAAATATATATATTAGTAATCTGTTTTCTTCGACTGTCTATTCATCTATTATTTACATCAGCCTAAATGTTATGCCATGTTTTTACAGGCAATTCTCTCAGTTTATATTTTTTCATACTTGTGAAATCATGATTCACCAAAAATGTGATAGCAAGGATCTGAGACCCTTACAGTGAGCTCGGCTGTCAATTTAAGAAACTCCGGGTAAGCTTCTTTTTCCAGTATAAAATGCAGGCATTGATGGAGCTGGTAGTGTCATGGAGAATGTGTTCAGCATCATCATCACTGAAGCCATGTTTGGTCTCTCCACCTGATCTTCTTGCACGCAGAGCAGCCCTATCTGCATGCATCTCAATGCTTCTAATGGTGAGTAACCATCACCAAGACTGTTATCAATGGCTTCCAACGCCTTCCCTTGTGTCCAGTGTTCCCAAACCTAGACCACAAGCTAAATCAGATTAGGATGATATTTGAAACTTTAAATTTGCTTGAAGCTGACTTGATTCAAAATCAGTCTGAAAATTTAATTCTAATCACGAGCCAAGTGGTTTAGATTGGAGTACATTTCTACATTTCTCCCTTTATATATGACTAGAACTGGTTCAAATATACGTTCCAAAAAGATCTATATATATATTATTATATATATATATGAGTTTTCATCTTATCATTGCTATTAATATCATGTTCTAGTGGTCTAGTTTGGTTGAGTCTATCTAGGTCATTTTTCCAGAACTTTCTAGCAACACTCAGCTTGCTTTTCTATGTTTGATCTTTTTGCATCATTCACGTTGGCTTGGTTTTGCTAGTTTGCTCTAGTTCACTTCAGGAAATCAAGCTTGCTAGATTTTGAGGTAGCTCGAATCAAGGGTCTTGAGCATAGTTGATATCGAAACATCTTCAACCTAAAAATTCAATCTTGAGTTGCTTAACTAGCTCATAATTGACTTCATAGTACCCTGCTCAGTTTGATCATGACTTAATTAGTCTTCAGACGAGTCATGAGATAAGTTCTTACATAGCTTAGAATATCTATAGCATCCTCCGATCCTTCATAAATGCAGTTATTCTGACCAGTTATTATCTCAAGTATCAGGACACCATAGCTGAATACATCTGATTTGGTTGAGAAGAGCCCATGTAAGATATATTCTGGAGCCATGTAACCCCTGCAATCAAGTCCAAGTGATAGTAAATGAGTGATGGAGGTTTAAGGAGAAGATGAAATGCAATCAAATTTAGTGGGCAAATCTTGGTGCAATGGGTTCGGATAAACTTCTCTAAACGCACAAAAAATGAGAATCGCCACACTTGATATGCCCTTTTTATGACTCTTAAGCGAACTTACAATGTGCCTGCAATGCGATTGGTGTTTCTTTCAGTTTCATTGATTCCGAAGAGTTTTGCAAGGCCAAAATCTGAAATTTTAGGGCTCATACTGCAATCTAGCAAGATGTTACTTGCTTTAAGATCACGGTGAACAATCCTAAGATGGAAGTCTTCATGCAGGTAAAGTATACCTCGGCCAATCCCTATTATGATCTTAACCCTTGTTTCCCAGCCCAACTCCTTCCTCTTATTGGGATCTGTTAAATATGATGCAGGCAGGATAAGATTAACGCATATGATTCAGTAACTGTTGTGTTAATTAGAAACTGAGGAAGGTCATAAGATGCATACCAAATAAGAACTTATCAAGGCTTGAATTAGGTAGGTATTCATAGACAAGCAGCTTCTCCTCCTTGTGCAAGCAGTAGCCCAGCAGCCTTGCAAGATTTTTGTGCTGTAGCTTTGCAACAAAATTTATTTCATTTTTCATTTCTGCAAGCCCTTGTCCTGAAGAACTTGATAGCCTTTTTACAGCTATCTCCCGTCCATTCGTTAACACCCCCTGTAATCCCATGAGCACAATGTAGGCAGGAGTCATGGTTAAATCCTTTTATAGTGTATTGAATCTAATTGATTTTTTTTTTTTTACTCTTGGAACTATAACTTTCCAGAAAGTTGGTGTTGCACCAATTGATGGTTTGGACATCTAAATCGTAGGCCAATTGAAGCTTCAGTTAGAAAAATTGAATTACTGGATTTTGCCCATGTACAAAGAGAAAGAGGGAGATCAAAGAAGACATGGCAAGAAGCTATAAGGAGTGATCTTAGTTATTTAAACTTAGATAAGAATTTGGTAACTGATAGAGCGCAATGGAAACAAAGGATTCATGTAGCCGACTTCACCTAGTGGGATTAAGGCTTGGTTGTTGTTGTTGTTGTTGTTTGGAACTATAACTTTCCCTATGTATGGTTCTAATCTGAAATCTCCTGATATTCAGGCAATCTCTTTTTCTAACGGTCAGGCGGACCACAAGTTGAGACATTTGCGTTCTATTTAGAAATTGCGTAAGTTTTCCCCTTGAGCATAGAAGTTTCAAACTCGTGTCGTTTCAAAAAAATAAAAATGAACTTCCTACCTTATAAACTGTTCCAAATCCACCTTTTCCAAGCTTATTTTGTGGGGCAAAATTGCTTGTGGCAATTTTAATGGCACTGAACTCAAATGATTGAATTTCACTATTTCTCATCTCATCTTCATCTCCTGTTAAGGAAAAAAAATACTATTAATGTCAGGATATCCTCAACTTATCAAGGCTAATTAGTCAAAAATTTGAAATTATGACACAAATTTCTGACTTCAATAAAAAATGTTGTTATTCTTATAAATTTATTTAGTTTTGTTATTTACTTTATAATTTTTATTTTTTAAAATAAAGTTAATTTTTTATTTAAATTTTGGCTTAAACATAAAATAAATATAATTTTAATGTAGGTGATTGTGTAGAATTAAAATATATTCAAATTTTGTGTAATGCGAACTTGGGCTCTTTTTGGTTAGAGAAAAAAATAATTTGGAAAATTTTTATAGAAATTTTTAAAAAAATATGTACGATGTACAATAAAATTAGTTAGTTATATTAAAAATTGTGTTGAATGTGAAATAAAATGATTGTTTAATGTTGAAATTTGTACAGAATGAAATAAAAAATATTTTTTAATTTTTTTTTTTTTTAATAAATTTAAAATTTTAGTTATAATTAAAATAAATTATTATTTTTTATCCATTACCAGACCGGGCGAGAACTATAATTAGTTCATAAATGTATGTGCGGTGCAATACATGAGTTACCTTTTTTGGCACGACTGAAAATTTTGTTCTTCTTTCTCAGCAATAGACGTATGAAAAAGATGAGTATCATTAGCACCAGAGCTCCACACGTCACAAGAAACAGAGCTATTTTTATTTTAATGTTTCCTTTTCCTAAAAAATATATAGAATTATCAAAAGGTAGTAATATGTATTAAATGTTAACAAGCCTATGCATATATATAAAAATCTTGTGTTAAATACATTAATGTTTCTCGCATTGACCCAAACTCATATAATTTTCAAATAAATTTGATTTAAGGACTTGACCAAAATTTCGAATCCTACAAATGTAACACTGAAATTGAACCTGAATAATATATTTTTAGCCCAAACATACTTAATTGAAATAATATCTTATTATATTAAACTTGGAAGGCTAACATTGAATTCAATATCTGTATTTTTATTTTTATTTTTATTTTTTAATAAATGTTTAAGACAGTCTAAAAGACATATATTGAATAAATTAATTAATTAAGGTATTAATATATATTATGCAAATAAATTTGTTCAAAAAATTCATATATAAAATAGAGTAAATTATATTTGAATTTTTTAATTTAGAATATAATATTATGTAAGTTTATATCCTTAGGCTCAAAAACTCAAATGTAACTCATGTTATAATATATTTTAATATATATATATATATATATATATATATATATATATATATATATATTTCAAAATAAGATTAAAATAAAGTTCAATTTAACTTGATTACTGACTTAATTCAAACAAATTTTAATCGACTTAAAACAAATGTGACTTTCAATTTGGCGAAACTTTCTTGAACTCCACTAGTTTCAGCTCCAAAAAAAAAAAGTAAATAATATTTTGGTTTCTTTTATTTGCCCTTATATGTATATAATTTTTCGTAATTTTTAAATTAAATAAACTTATCCACTAATTTGAGCAAAAGTATAGATGACTTATTTTTTGTGATGGAACATTACTATTATAGTAAAAAAATTATCAAAATAATTAAGACTAAAATAGAGTTGAGCGAGAAATATTATCAGACAATTGTTATTAAAAATATTTATAAAAATAATTACTTTTTTACTATAATAGTATCATCTATTTTCAAAAAATAATTTATTTATATTTTTACTCAAATTAATGAATCAATTTATTTTCAGTAGAAAATTAGAGAAATTTATATATGTATAAAATGGCAAACAAATGGACTAAAAAAAAAACTGATGTTGACACAATTAGGATCTATATGAAAGTTTACCAAAAATGAGGGCTCAAATTGAGAGACCAAAATTATGCCTCAGATGCCTTACCATGGCCGGCATCATTCCTTTCGATCCCCTCCGGCGCCGGCGGTTGCCCTGCCTTCGTGGAATTGATGTAAAACTTTTCCGAGAAGAACTCATTTGTGTCGTACCTCACCTCGCAGCTCACAGTGGCCGCCATTCCCCTCTGGTTCCCCGGCAGGATCGTCGCCATCGCTCCGCTGAGACAACTGTGGCAGTCATCGCTCGACAAGTCCATCGTGCACCACGCCATTCCATAAACTATAAGAACGCCATCGGAGATCACGGACTTCCCCACTGCGAATCTCGTCCCCTCCGCCGCTGCCGATGATATGAGATTCGTCATCAGTGACCTAACAGTAATTATGAAGACCTGCGACGTCGTCATATTCTCTGCATTGAGACTGTAGTAGAAGGCTTCCTCTTTGGGTTCGCCGAAAAACCGCAAATTCGAGTAGCGCAGGAAGCAGTAGTCGAGTCGGAGGGCCGCAGACTTGCTCCGGCCGCAGCCGGTACTGTTGTCCGAGACGATGGCTGCGGTGGAGCGGTTGATGCAGGCTGCGCAGAGCTCGACAGGGGCGTCGAGGCGGCATTGCGCTTGGCCGAAGATCTGAGAGGAGGAGCTGTCGTCGGCTGTGATGAAGGTGGAGTAGTAGGTAGGAGAACGGGGGGTGGAGGAGAGGAGTCTGGCGAAGAGGCGGCGGAGGTTGGATTCGAAGAGGCTTGGAGTGGTGAAGTTGACGGCGCGGCCGAAGCAGAAGGCTAAGAGCTGGGAGTTGTTTGAGAGGGAGTAGGATTTCGTGGGAAGGAAGAAGACGATGAGAATTGGGACGAGGAAGGTGGGGGTAGGCCGCATTTGGCGTGTAGGGGGCGATGGGCTTGATGAGGGATGACGGAGGTCGACTAGGGCTTTATGAATGTTCTTCCTTGTGGTTTGTGGTATGTTAATTCTATAGGTAAATTTCATCCGGATATGTGAGGTTGTCTTCTAATTATATATAGGTCCTTTTTAAATTTTTTTTATTTTTTTTTTATTTTTTATATATAAGTCCTTTTTTTGATAGAACATAGTTTCATAAATTTAAGAATGTTATGATCTCGGAAAATTGATGAAAACAAGATAATAAGATATTCTTGTAATATTTAAAAACATTTTCTATAAATTCACTTAAATTTCATGAGAATTGAAGTCGCTTTAATCCACCTACCAAACAAAGCCCAAATCTAGCTTGGCCACTAGTATGAACATTTTTTTGATTCTTTTTTATCAAATACTATAATTTTTTCTATTCAAATTGGGAATAGTAGTAGCGTGAATTTGAGAACTCGGGACCTCCTGATTTAAGACAAGCTCTCTCTAGATAAAATAATAAAATAAATTAAATTATCTCTAGATTGGCATTGTTGTTAACTTTTATACTAGTACCTGCCACGTTAGTGTCAAAATTTTATTAGAATAAACTTATAGGTTGTATACTAATAAAATCATTACAATAAAAAAATTCAATGATAATAATAATATAAACATATTAACCGGATATAACAATATAGTTATTAACTATAATATAATATAACATGAACAATAATTAATATAAGATGAGGAGACATAGTTTGCATAATAAAAATAACATAAGTAAGAGAATAAGTATAAATGCATTAACTAAAATGTCTTTTTTATCTTTTCGGCCAAATATATATCAATAGCTTGAGCAAGGATAGGTGTGTACCAAAGAAATCAATTATTTGTAATCCATTGCCATTTTAAAAATTTTATTTACATATTTAGTTATATGACAAGTTCATATACTTGTTCAACATTAATTTATCTCTGAGTGTAACAACAGGTTCATACATTTACCCTCCTATATGTGTCAGAACTGCGATAAAATATCTAAAAGTTTGAAAAGTCATATATTTGCTCTACATAAATTCCATAATCAAATAGTTCAATCTACACGTCAATCAAAATCCATTATAAACCAAAACGATGATGGGAAAAGCACAGTTTAATCTTGAATAGTATGGTCTTATTCGTAATATCAAACGGTCCGATCCTAGTCTGATTTTTCCTTCAACAGTCCGATCTTCAAAATTCAATGGTCCTATTTTTTAATTAGACGGTCCGATAATTAATGTTACTGTCCGATTTTAAGTTCCTATCAGAGCGATCCTATGATTGGACGGTCTGATAATTAATTATATGATTTGATAATATTTTTATATTATTTAATCAATACGATTGGACGGTCTGATTGACCCTTTCATGTTCCAATTTTGGCCCAGAACACGATCTAGGGTTCATTTTCTCACAGATTTCACCTCTAAATCTTGATCTATCACCAAATAATAATCCTATCATACTTTTAAGTAAAATAAAGATCAAATTAATATCAAATCATGAGAGATTCATTGATAATTCATAGATAAAAATGGTCTAATATTCTATAAGAACTACATGCTATAATCTCGAAACATGGTAGACCACGAACATAGTTCCATAGATCTAGGTTCCATGTCATAGCTTTATTTTTCATCATGAAATTTGTTTAAATGCTGTTTTAAATATTTTTGAATAAATAATATTAAAAAGGATGATTTACACACATATCATAAATAATTTGGGTTTTTACGTATCGAAAATCTAGAACTTTAAATTTTCATACAACAACAATTCAAATTATAATTTAATCATTCTTGTACATTACTTTCACTCATGTTAATAATAGAAGAAAAGACGAAGAATATATGTGAAAATATTACATATGTGATGGTTATTTTGAGATATATTAAGTGTAGATTGAGAATATTTTTATGAGTATTTAAAAGTAAATAAGTCTTCAAGTGTGTATTGATGATCATCCGTGAGTACTGAAAATGAATGATATACAAATAGTGAGGTTTGTAAAATTAAATTGGGGTTTTTACCCGTATGACACAAAAAATTTCAATATTTACTTATTAGACACCCTAAAGTTAAATATTACATGACACACTTATTTATTTTAATTTTACAACCAACACACCCTAGTTAAAAAATCCTTACATTTTATTTAAGTAAACCATACTTAAGTTATGTTTTAACTTAAATAAGGTTCATAGGAATAAAATCTAACCCCTTTTGTATCTTAAATTAAATCTAATCGTTAAGATGAGCATCTAATGATTAGATTTAAAATATTCTACATAAATAATAGATTTAAATACTTTTTAACATGCAAGATTTAAGTTAAGGTGTACCGAGAGTTGGATTTTATTCCTATGAACTTTATTTAAGTTAAAACATAACTTAAGT
>KZ452007.1:161017-184762 GCA_002786265.1 Apostasia shenzhenica | reverse complement strand
TTTTTAATTAAAGTAAGAAAATTGATATGCTTACAGTAAAAAATAAAAATATATATTAGAATTTAAATATTAATAAATTTATGTATTTTAATTTACATATAATATTATAAAGTATATGAAATATGTGAAATATGTGAAATGCGTAAAATTTAAATGAATATGGTGTGATAGTGGTAGTATTTAGTATTTACGAATTGATGGTAAAATGCGTAATTTCATGTAAATTTCATGTCTTGTATGTAAAAATCCCTAGATAAAAATATTTTTTAAAATCAGTCGTAGCCTACATATAACTCAAAAAGATAAAGCAAAACTAAGTACAGCATATCTCCGAATCCTCAGCAAGGATCGAGTAAAAATCATATGGGAGAGACATTTACATCTCCTACACAGCATCCTAATCTATCAAATAAGAAATAATAAATTCACTGCTTTGTTGGTAGATTAGTATATATGTATAATCTTATACGCACTTCAACTACGAGCCAAAAAGGATCAAAACTCAGTACTTATAAATGAAACACGGCATCTTAAAAAACTTAATATAGAATATACTCGTCATTGTTTGTTTGGCAGTTCAAAATTAATCTGGTTTAATTTTAAATAGATACATCACTTCACACATAAAATTTAATATTAAAAATAAATTTTATTTCATATTCTACACATATTACTAAAATAATAATTAACTTATATCATATCCCTCATATATTTCAACATAATAATTAACTTTATTTCACATCATTCACAACTTTCAATAAAAATATATTTCTATCTAAATTTAATTTTAATCTTGTTAAATTTAAAATTTACAAACAAACAGACTCAAAATTAAGGATATTTTAGTGGATCCATGCATGTATTACTCATATAAAATAAAGTACATTTATTGGGGGTTTCACCTTATGCTTAAAACAAAATACATACATTTAATAACATGGCTTAGCAATTTTAATATGAGTGTAGATCTTAAAAATTAAAAATCTAGCATCTAAATGGTAACATTTATTGTGTAATTCTTATAAAATTCTTAAAAAAAAGCATAATTTACATGTAATCTACCTAGCTTACATTTCAATGATTAAATAATGTTATTTATAGAGGCTACTCCCATTCTGTGCAGATTTTTTTTTTATTATTTGCACCAAATACTATAATTTTCTCACTCTAATTAAAAATTATAACTGTGTGAATTTAAACTTAAGATCCCATAATTTCAAACAAACTCCCAAGCTCCTAACTGAGATATATAGGAGAAGCTCTAGTTTTTGAATAGTTCTTGATCTCTATTTCTTGCACACAACTTTGACTCGTCGGAGATGCTGAAACTCTAGTGAAAAGCCGGCATGAAATTAAAATTAACAAAAAAAGAATTATATTGAATTCATAATGCAAGAAATAAACTTACATATAAAAAATATATAAGAATATAAAAATATTTATAGATCACTGCCTACAAGCTTAAGTTTTCAGGTTAGTTGGCAAGCAGACAGGCCTCATTGATGTCATTGTAATTTGTTTGCCTTGCACTAGGTCTTCTTGCATGCAGAGCGAATCTATCTATTTGATCGAAAAACTTGCCGATCGGGGAATATCATTCAACCAAAGAAGTGGCTCAGTTGAGATGAAATATATCAGAATACCACCAATTGCACTGGACATGCTGGATGTCTTTGATTGCAAACTAATGATGCAGCACAAGAAACTAAATAGTTGCTTGAGGGGTGATATATTGGAAAGTAATGCTTTACAATATACAAGATGACATAAATACATCTATCTATCTGGGGAGTTTCTTCGGTTTGTTGGAGTCAATTCATTCGTTAGTCGTTCGCTAATAGTGAGTCTACCATACCCTAGAATATCTTCACATATAGTTTCTAGTTATTCGATGTTTGAGTCTGAATGGATTTCTGTCAACCAGTTATCTGCCTTCTAATTATCTGAATGGAATACATGAGATTTAAGAGATAGGATTTTGGTTTCACCTTGTAAGTCCCACCTCACTTCTTCCTAGCTATTTCCTTTGTTGCACTTCTGACTTCATCAACTTCAGTCAATCGATTTACTATTTCATTCTGGTTGTGAATAGCTTTGTAATAACTCAAATCATGCATTCTCCCTCTAATATTTTTTTTTGACACAGTAGCCTTTTGCTCCGTTATCCTATATATACTTTCCCCTTCATGTGGCCGATTTACCATGTAAATCTTAGTTATCACATATTTCTTCTAACATTCGCCTACATTACTTCTCATGCATCTCTGTCTACCAATATTTTTACTTTGAGACGATCTCAACTTGAGAAGATCTGAGCCATTCATGGACCTGTAATAGAATTTTATACAACACATGAAGTAAAATAGTATTTTTATATTTATGAGATAATTTCACGTAAATTTAGACATGACACTTCTTAACTGTCTTTAACTTAGTTATGTATGGCTAATTTTCACCAAATAAAATAATATTTTAAAACTTGAAGTCTAGGACTGGAGTTTAAAGTTTACATTAGGATTTAGATTTGTAGACATAATCTAAGTTTAAGCATAAGAGATTTTGTTTTTTAGACTAAGAACTTAATTTTTAAAGTTTAATGATCTAATTAGCATTTGGTTTATATATCTCTAGGATAGCTAAAAATTTATCTTAATTGAAAGATTAATTATAAATGATTAAAAAATTTGAAGAGTCTATAAGATATATTTTAAAATTATAGAGTAAATAGGATAAGATATATAGAAAGATTTATGACAAAAATATAAAAGTATAGAATAAATATAACATGTACTCATTATATATATATATATATATATATATATATATATATATATATATGATTGGAATTATTAATGCACTCATGGATGTAGAAATAATCATTAAAAAATGTATATTGTAATGATTCTAGGACCCTCAAATTGAATAATATTTTCATTGATGTATTACTTGATATGATTTCAACAAAAAAATTTAAGTCAAAAATTTTAAATAATTATAAATAGCAGTCATACCTAAAAATTTCTCCCCATTTTTAAAAGAGATAAAAAAAGAGGTTCAACTCTAATTAAAATTAAATTTCAAATTATTGAATATATATATATATATATATATATATTCAACTCTAACTAAATTAAATTTAAATTTTATTTGAGATTCAACTAGTAAAATAGGAATAATTTATTTTTTCTTTGAGATTCTATGCCTTTTTTTTTTACTTTTTGAAGGTCATAAATTGTGGATACTCTTGCAAAAATGATAGGATAAAATAATAAATTTTATGTCTGCTCAATTAGGTTCAGATTAAGATAGTATTTTATTTAATCTTTATGTTCTTTAATTTAAGAGGCTGTTATGTTTGAATATCAAACTTAATTTAAATCATTGAAATAAAAGAATATTTAATTCAAAATAAACTTAATATGCATGTAGACGTAATCAAGTGGCATTTAATTTACATAATGTTTAAAAAAACAGATTAAAATGTAAGCATATATGTATATATATAATACAGATTATGATAAAATATTAAAAATGCTTGTTTTATAATAAATATTAGCTGACTTAATTAAATTTGATTAAGTAAATATGAAAAAGTTGTCAAAAAATTGAAATCAACATGCACAAACTTTAAACTTCATATTTCTAAACAAAAAACTCCTATCCTCCTCTCTTTTTAATTTTTTCTTTATAATTTTTTTAATATTTTTATTATTTTCATCTTTTTTAAAATAAAATGTAATGACAATCCTACCAATCTAGTTATTATTTGAAAATTAATAATTTTACGTAATTTATGAATTTAAATTGAAATTCAGAAACTTGTAAATTAATATGAAAGAGTTAAAACATAATTATGAAATTTTTAAAAAGTTAATAGCATTGTTCATATGAGTAAATATTTTATTAATTGAATAAAATATTTATTTTTTTATCTAAGATGCTTTTTTTAGGAATAATTACTTACATACCACACAATTTAGTTTTATTTATGCCTTACCAATCCATTATTAGTTAATTACGCTATGCTCACTTAAAACATTATAAAATCTTACATACACACATTTTAACTTATTCCTATTATAATGAGTAATCATAATTTTTCAATAACCTAACTATAGTTAGATTACAAAAAATTTGAGTCGTTCATCATATTATTTTAAGAATATTTAAATATATTTTGAGTGAAAATTCTAAAATTTTAATGTTTAGATGGCGGCAAAGGAAAGAGACATCCACGATGTGAATTGATATTAGGACAAATCAGTACTTTGTGTGGTATTGAGGAAGAGAAAAATATGTACCATTAAGAATAAAAATATAATTTTAATGATTTATTAATTGAATATTTTTTTAAAATAGATTTTAATTAAGTTTTAACTCAAATATGTGTATGTAAGATTTTATAATATTTTGAGTGTGCATAAATAAAATTAAATTGTGTGGTATGTAGGTAATTTTTTTTTTTATTATATATTATTTTTTGTTTTTTGATTGGGATATTTGGATATCATCAGTAATCACATCATTACTTTTTTTAAATAAACAAAGTTTTCTTATTTCTAAATAAATAACGCTTATTTTTCTGTTTATAGAGAAAACCAATGGAATCTTCCAGCATGTAACTGTCAGAAAACCGAAGTGACAACAATGCCCATCATATTAAAACAAATTACAATACGCCCAATCGATTTCTAAATGAAACAACCGGTAGTGGCAGTAGAGTTATTAAGTCGAAGATTTCGTCCATTTCTATTCTCTCATTGACCGTACCCGTCGGAAAGAGCTAAACGGCCAAGTACTCATCCAACGTCACGACAAAACCCCATAAAACGACGAACATGTTAACGATATTTACGAAAACGCCACTCAGCGCTGCTTTTCTGTTATCTCGAAATTACTCGGCCGCCTTAACTGGGAAGTGATACCTGCACGTGCCGCTCACACGCCGCCCAATCGTGTCAGCCCTAGTGAGCCGAAAGCTGTTGGATCAAATCGCCCTCTCTAATCGGATGGTCAGAAATTTATTACCAGAAAAAAAACATGAAATAACCGCCACGTGTCTGTGCACCCGGTAATCGGGTACGTTGCGAAACAACGCAATCATCCGCGATCGTGCGGCCGCCTCCTGAGCGCGCCCGTGTGAACAGCAACAACGACGAGCACAAATAAAGGCCAACCAGAATCAGGCACGTGTACCACGCTACCCCCGCTATTTAAACGAGGCGCTGTGCCGCTCCCCCCTTCCTCACGATCGTCGCTGTTAGGGTTTCGACGAGGAAGAAGAAGAAATGGGGAGTGCCTTTCAGACGAGGATCCTCGTGTCGCCTTCACTATCCGCACCGATTTCCTATGCCGGCGGCCTAACGATGTACGGAGGAGACTTTGGAGTCTTCGCCCCCTGTTCTCCCGCTCTGCTGCCCAATCCAATCGGAGTTGGATCTGCCGATGGCAACTATCGGGACAACAGCCTTCCTGCTCTCCCCTCCGAGAAGCTGGAGACTATCGATCCCTCTACTGGATCGCAGCTCTCTGTAACAGCCTCCATTAACATTGATTCCATCGGGCTTTTCGAACTTCCAGATCTTCTATCCCCAGATCCTCTCCGTGAGTCGTTCATGGAGAGTTTCTTCCCGAGCACGCTGCGCCGCCATTCGGTTGAACTACTCTCCCCCACCCAGTCGTCTAAGCTTCACAATCGGTCTCGTCCGATGCCAGAGCCGGCGATCCCGCAGTTGACGGCTCCGACTGGGCCAAGCCTCCGTCGCATTCCGTCGCCGCTCACAACCGAGAGATCGCGGCGGAGGAGGCAGAAGATCAGCGACAGAACGAGGATCCTGGAGAAGCTTATGCCGTGGGAGCGGCGACTCGACACGGGAACGATGCTCGAGGAGGCACACAAGTACGTCAAGTTTCTAGAAGCGCAGGTGACGGCCCTCGAGTCCATGCCGGCGGTTTCCGGGTTATCTCCATTGCCGATGCCTCCCGGGCACGCCGCAGGGCTTGAGAGGCTCACCCGGCAGCAGCTGCTGCAGGTCATGGTGAACTCACCGCTGGTCCAGGATATGCTCTACAAGAAGGGCTTCTGTGTGGTCTCTGCTGAGCAGACGGCTGCACTCCGCCGTGCAATGGAGCGGCGCCTGCAGCCTCTTCTGTTCCTCGGTCCCCTCACTGGCGACTGCTGATCATGATCAGTTCGATCCTTTTCGAGGTATGTTTTACTTCTTTAGCATTCCATCTAAACGGTTATGATCTTCAAGCTGAACGTCGACGTTTATGCGACACGTTTGAGTGTTTGTTGATGCGCTTTTTGGTTAGGGTTTGTTAGAATATTTCGGAACTTTTTGTCGAATATTAAGAAGAATGTTAGGGATGAGATACTTTTCATGGCTGTAAAAACATACAGTTCATAGTGAAACTGTTTTCCTTCTTTTTTTTTTTAAAAAAAAAGAGTTGTTCGAAAATTAATTTAAAAAATTATTTAAATGAAACCTTTTAATTACGTGGATCTCCAGCGGGGAAGCTGAAGTAACAACAGCTTAGCTGCGAGTACCCGCAGTAGCATTATTCACCTTTCTCCAGCTTTTTTTTGGCTGCTTTATATAAAGCATATTACCAAAAATATTGGCGTTTATTCTATTTATACAACAACTTTTCGTCTTATTAAAATACTTTTTCCATTAGCAATTCATGGATACAAGGAAATTTTGTTGTGTTTTTCTTTTCGAATATTTCTTTTGTTGAGCTTCGAGAATATCACAAGCATCATGAATTACATAAGGTCAATGGAAAAAAAGTTTGAAGTGGATTCGAATGCACGCACGCCCACAAAGCCCACCAGTAATATATGGATATCATAACCACTAAAATTAATCATCAAAAATAAACTAGTCTTACCTTTTAAAAGTCTTCTTATTAGGAATGTCAGCGGATCATATTTGAGTTGGATTGATTAATACTTAAATCCCACTGTTTGCGTACTCATCCCCAACACTTTTCAAATTTTTTTAATTTATTTATTCATTTATTTAGTTAATTAAAACTTAATTTACTAAATAATTCAAATCTTAAATTATAATTAGATTGCATGATATATTAAAATTTAATTAAATTAAATAATTATTTTTTAGATGACATCATATAATATTAAGATAATATTGAATCAAATGTCTTCTAAATAAATTTTACCTTTTAGAAGTCAAAATTAAATAACTACTAATTTATTTAAAATAGTTAAACTCAAAATTTAAAAATAAAATAAAATAAAATTGAAGTGCACTCACTGCCTTCTTATTTCCAACCTACTTCATAAGTGGAGCATCTCCTGACTCAATGAAGAGAGAGCTTATTTGAATATCTACCCTACAAGAGTCGAATCCTATTGCTAATCAAGTATAACAGCACTATTAAGTCTAATTTAACAAAAGTAAAACTTCTTAATACTTACAAGCTATTAAATTTATTTACAAAAGTAAACACTCGTGTTTTACAAATTGTTGGCTTTCTTTATAAGTACTCTTGCTAATTAATTTTTTATTTAACAAGCATAATATATCATTAATTTAAATATAAATTAATTTCTCTTATTAAATTTTATACTTCTAATAATTTCTAATAACATAATTTAAATATAAATATTTGTTCGTATAATATTAATATATAATTAACTTTCATATAAATCTAGATAATTTTATAATAGATACTTACTATATTAATTCAAAATTAGTGCATCATTGAGTACAAATTACATAATAGATAACTAGAAATGGTTGATTGATTAAATATAATTATTAAAACGCTAATAAATTATAAATACAATATTAAAATTATATCAAATTTTCTAGTAACATCAACAATTCAACAAAAATATGTAATTTAAAAGTAATAGATAATAGAAAATCTATCAAAATATAATCAATAATTAATAGTTCTAAAAACTTGAACTAACATTACTTAATTATATGTTTCAATTAAAATACTACAACTTTAATCCATAACTCTACATAGATGTCATTCTCCGAAGGCAAGACAAGCAATTCACTCTCCACTGTTTAGAATCTGTTTATTTGTAAAATTTAATTTTAAAAAAATAAAATTAAACTTAAATATTTTATTAAAAATTATGAATAATATGAAATAAAATTAATTATTATATTAAAATATATGAAAAATATGATACAAATTAGTTATTATGTTAAAATATTTAAAAAATATAATATAAATTAATTATTATTTTCATAATATATATAGAATATAAAATAAAATTAATTTTTAATATTAAAATTCATGTGTAATTAATATACTGTTTAAAATTAAATTAAATTAATTTTTAATTTTTAAATAAACAAGCCTTGAGGATATACATAAAGATACCCATAAATGTGACTGGGAAAAATGTAGTGTTTGAAAAAAATAAAAATAAAAAATGAAAATTCCTACGATAAGTTAAGTGAAATACGGTGATGCAATTTGTTGTCAATAATTTGCCCTTCACTCCCTCCTCTCTCTCCTCCTCATCTGCTGCCCAATTTTCTGTAAAAAATATAAATAACAACAATCTCGTTAAAATCCTTAAGAGCCGTCAGCAACATGACATCATAGTTTTCCGCTTAATTAATTTCCACATAAAAATCTCTTTTCTAATCTTATTAATTTTTAGCTTCAATAAATTTTAACAACAATCTAGTAAAAATTCTTAAGAGCTGCCAGCAGTATGGCACCGTAATTTTCTACTTAGTCGCTTTTCACGCAAAAATTTCTCTCCTGATTTTTTAATTGATTTTTAGCTTCAACACATAGCAATTAAATTAAATCTCAACCCCAATCGAACATTAAATTAGCCATACACTACATTAATCACACAAACCAAAAAATTGAACAGGAAAACAGGTCATATACCTGTTCATTGCGCCAAATATTCTCCTCAATTCGAGATCAAAATCAGGTTCATCAAATTTCTATCATATATATATATATATATATAGAAAATAACTA
The DNA here is from genome assembly GCA_002786265.1 of Apostasia shenzhenica. Lineage (NCBI taxonomy): Eukaryota > Viridiplantae > Streptophyta > Magnoliopsida > Asparagales > Orchidaceae > Apostasia > Apostasia shenzhenica. The sequence goes on along the minus strand of KZ452007.1, from coordinate 175,771 downwards.
ACTATAACAATGACAATAATCATAAATTAGTATAGTAACACATAAATTTTTAAAAAAAAATCAAAGCTCAGATTTCAAGTCTGGTTTTTTAGCATTGTACAAGTCAAAAAAGGGGCAGTACAAAGGAACAGATCATGGGCAATCCCCAGAGTTACAGACTTACGGTGGAAACCTTTAGAACAAGAGGGTGAAAGAGAGATGCGTAGGAGATTTATTCAACTTTCATCCTCAGCAGAACCAGACTTGGAGGAGCCGCCAGCTTTCTTGGGGAGGAGAAGATTGTGGATGTTGGGTATCACTCCGCCATTAGCAATCGTTACTGTTCCAAGCAACTTGGAGAGCTCCTCGTCGTTCCTCACTGCAAGTTGGATGTGCCTCGGGACAATCCTAGTCTTCTTGTTATCCCTAGCTGCGTTCCCCGCCAATTCCAGAACCTGACCAAGAGAAATCAAATCTCATTTTCTATTAGCAAAATTTCAAACAAAGATCAAAATCCGGCAATCCAATAACACAAAGATCAAAATCCGCAAAACGAAGGCCAACACTGATTAGAGAATGTTTTGCATGTCTCAATCAGAACGTCAGAAAGTAATCATCCGACTCGCCAACAAGAAGCACGAATTACCAGAAAAGCCAAATGTTCAGCTGATCGAACAAAACCAAGGGAAGAGGATTATACAGGAGAAAAAGAACGGAACCTCAGCAGCTAAGTACTCGAGGACAGCGGCGAGATAGACGGGAGCTCCGGCGCCGACGCGCTCCGCATACTTGCCGGCCTTGAGAAAACGAGCAATACGCCCAACGGGAAACTGGAGCCCCGCCTTGCTGCTCCTCGACGTGCCCCTCTTCGAAGCCCTAGATCCGATCGCCTTCCCCCTTCCGGCCATGGATTACCAGTCGCTGAGAAACTCGATCCACAGGACCACAGAAAAAATTTCGAAACTAGAAATTTGCTCGCGCTTACCAGCGTTTTTATATCTGGGTCTGGAGTCTCCGGACCATGTGGTTTCTATTGTAACCAATCAGAGAAGAGCACGAGGATAATCATCTTTGGCCGTTGATTTGGACCAAATGAACGGTGAGATCCAGCTAAAACATATAGCACGCGCCGAAACTCGAAACCCGTTCGGAACTCGTTCGATTTTTAAATCGACTCGAAATTGGTTCGAAAATTTTGAATCGAATCATGAGCTAAGGATTTTGACTCGAATTTTATTTCCAGTCAATTTCGAGTTGGCCCTAGCTCGCTCAAAATATGATTCGATTTGACTCGAAATTATATGTATAATATAAATAATATTGATATATAATATATATATATATATATAAATAAAATATTATTATATATAATTTAGTCAGTGATTTAATGGTAAAATAGAGGAGATTTAAATTTTATTTTCTTCAAGCTCGAGGGATCAAACTCTCTTGAATACATAATATTTTTATATTTTTTTATAATTACGAGCTGATTCGAATCATGATTCGAGCTGGCTCGAAATTAAGTCATTTTGAGTCGAGCCGGCTCGAATTATATTCTAATTCAATTTTAAATTAATTTCGAGCCGAGCTAAGCTCGAAATTTTTGATTTCGAATGAATTCGACTCGCTCAAAATCGATGACAGCCGTAGCTGGAACATCCGGAGGAGAAATGAAAGTTTTATTTTTTGATAATAGTTCACTGGGATGGCTCCCTGTGTCCATCCACGTGGACTGCATCCATGCCACGTGGTGCCGATGCCGACTGCCACGTGGACTGCAGCGGCAATTTGAAATATTAATAAATTTGTAAAATTTACTCGAATTTCTTTATATAATTATTTAATTCTGATTTTTATAAATTATTCAATAACTTTAGGGTAGAGTTCAATATTATTGTCTTATTTTATAAAAAAATAATTATTTAATTTAATAATACAAATAACTTTATAAATAATTATAAAATTTTAAATTAAAAATAATATTTATATCAATATCATATTAAATCAAATTCTCTCTTGATAAATTTCATATTTAGTTGGAGTGAATACAAACTTGAGATAAGCCAAACTACATAATAATTTGTCTCTTTACTTTCTTCCTTTTATATTTATTATTTTCGTCTCATATCATATTTATCTCATATTTATTATTAAATTGTGCATCTTAAGTAATTTACATACATACTAAATTAAGAGGCAGGTCAATGTTACCTTTATATTACGTCATATTATTTCAAAATAATAACTATCTAGTTTGATAATATGTATAGATAATTTTTTAAAAGATTATGAAATTGTGATATAAAAAATAATATTTAAATTTCATAATAACTAAATATTATAATAAAAAAATAATAAAATATTATTAAATCAAACGCTCTTAAAATTTTGAAAGGCCTCTACTAATCAAATAAATAAAAGTCTTTCTCTGAATCAAAAGCAAAAAAAAAAAACTAATTATTCTCTTAACTATATTCCCCCTATGTTCGTATCCTTGTATAATAATATTTGTAATGTTAGTGACAAAGTATTGGAATAGACTTAATACGTAATATACTAACAAAACATTTAAATAAAAAGAATAAAAATAGTAGCATAGAGCATTGTGAATAATAAATAATATAGTGTGATTTACATTGCAAGAAATGAATAATCAGTATAGTAAAATAAACATTAAATATAACTCAAATGCACAAATCTCCTTTAATTTAATTAATTTTAGTTTTATAGGGCCATAATTTCTTGTATTATGCCTTTTTTATATTTTTTGGAAATTTCATGAGCCCCAATTTGTACCAAATAGACACTATCGTACTAAACATCATGTGAGACCCTATCCATTGCAAACACGCATCTGCTCAAGAATCTTCGTCTTCTTAATAGTGCAAAACTGCTACTGGACGTCCTTTGGCCAAATATTATATTTTTCTTAAGCTAAAGCAAGTCTATAATCACAAAGAAATCACAATTAATAAGTCTAGAGTTAGTTTGAAGGCAATTCAATAAAATGATTTTTTTTTTCTTGATACATAACTGAAATGAAATGTCACATAAAAATATATGTTCGAACAAATGCTCAAGCAATACTCCACATGTTAACACAAACAACTGATCATCAAACTCTCACTTCAGATTAAAATCCAAAAAAAAAAAACACAAATTTGATTAATCAGCAGGAAATAGTCATCAATATTTGAAGAAGTTGAAGCTTCCTTCAGAGATTATGCTGAGGTGGCTGCTGGGTTCTTCCCATGGCTTTTTCCTTCTTCCCAGGAAGCGACAGCTGAGACGTAGTAGGCCACGCAGAACAATCCATGAACAAAGCAAAGGATGCCTCCAATGGAGAGGAAATGCCTGTGCCCGAATCCGCAGGTAGCCTTTGACTTTGAGTTTCCCATTGCTCCAATCATAAGCAAAGAAAATCCCACCAAAAGTATGATCCTGCAAATGTTTATTCAACCCAAACTATGATTATTGATCTGATAACGCTCTGTAACTTTTAACTACGCCGATAGAGGTCATGATTCAATGGTGGTTCAGTGTATTTTTCTTTTTTAGTAATGTTTAGGTAGATTTTTCATCATCATAGATCATACGAAAGGGAGAAATGGAAGGCACGAGATAGCTGAATCTGCTTGAACATTCATATCCTAAACATAGAAATTTTTTAAAAAAAAAAAGACACCGAATTTACGTGGTTCATCGGAGAAGATCCTTCTATATCCATGAGGGCCACTGTATCCATGTCCACTGTGTAATGAGGAGTTTTCCAAGAGGGATTACATAATTTGAAATATACTTAAAGAGGAAAAACATAAATCATCTCCTTAAGAAGAAGATAAAAATTCTTTTGCTTGCGGTAATGATCTTCCCTGGTGTAGAAAAAATTATTTATTCATAATAAGTGTAAGGCCCCCTTCAGCCAAACAGGACTAGTTCCCAACACGACGTGAAATTAGATGTTAGATTTTATGAAATCTAAAAGAATCAAATTACCATGAGACAGCAAGAGTCGCTGCAGCCATTTGCCTGTTTGCAGATGAGCGAGCGAACTCCTCCTTTGAGCCGAAGCAGGTGCAGCCACCAAGAAAATTGGCCATCGTATGGGCAGCAGCAAGAATCACAGCGGCTGCAAGCCCAAGCCTGTAGGCTTCATGAACTGGCTCCTTGCACTCAAAGATCAATACCCTCAAGTGCTTTCCCTGCATTAGAACGAGTTTTAATCTGCAATTGTGACTGATAATGAATCAAACACGATGAATCCAAACTCCGGCCGGTCACCTTGCTTTGGGCTATCTCTGCCTCGATGCCGAGTGTGCCGGCGGCGATGTCCATTATCAAAATCAACAGGCAGACAAGGAAGCTGCCTACTCTCACCATTTTCAGAAAAATGTTGGAGAGAAAATGAGCCAGAGGAGTGATGTATAGAGGGTCTGTTTCTTGTTGCCTTTCGTTTTGGGATAAAATATAGGAAAAGATACACTTAGAATGAGATTCTATGTAATATCTTAAAATAAGTAATATAATAATAAATGAAATAATTTAGATTTTGAATAATCTCTAGGCAATTGTGGAGTATGGCTAATACAATGAATTTTGAATTGGTATGTAGTCACAAAGAATTATGGTTAATATAAAGGAATAAGTGATTATAATTATATAATAAAACTTTATCTAAGTATTTAGAAACATTTAAAAGATTCGTACTGCTATAGAATTAAAGTCAAAATTTAATTGTCTTTTTATATTTTCTAGTTTATGTCAGATATTAAGTAGTTGTTTTATTTTGAAAATAGCACTATAAAGTGTGGTTAGATCTTTTATTTGATCAGCTGCATTTTGATGATTAGAGCTCTGATTATCTGGATATCTTCCCAAATATTATGTAAATAGCTAACATTGTCTCGTTTAATCATTATATCATTGAAATCCTCGACAACGATTAAGGCAAATGTGACATTCTATGCCTTGAACAGTTTAGAGATGATAACTTTGGGAGAGGTACTTTAAAGCTTTTCTTTCATGGTGCTTCTTCACCTTTAATTCTTGCTTTACAGGTTTTATTCCTTTTCTCTGGGAGTAAGCAAAGCTTGGTATCCTCGAAGCCATAAGCTAATGTTATACCTTACAAGTATTCATTTTACAGAAATTTCACAAGGCCTGTTGGAAAACAGTAAAATTGTGGCCTTCAAGGTGAAAAGGTCAAAGGAAATATCAGCCTGTAGGGCTTATTTGTTCCAATACTTCGTTCCACAGAAGAAGAAGAAGAAGAAGAAGAAGAAGAAGAAGAAGAAGAAGAAGAAGAAGAAGAAGAAGAAGAAGAGATTCTCATTTACCTGCAAAGAGAATCATATTCCTGTTATGGGTTTGTGTCTTCTTATCAAGTATCCATTAGAGGAAGGATGGATTATTAGGCAAAAAATGGACCATTCATATGATTTGCCTATTGATCAGACCACCCGATAGTCGATTGGATTGTCATGTATCGATAGGATTGTCCGATACAACCTAACAAACCAGTTTATTCTTTAGGATTTATTCATTACAGAGTTTTCTCTATAAATATTTCCTCATACGTCCTACAAATGATCTTTTGGCAGATTCTTAGCCTAGAGAAGCTATTTTAGGGTTTGAGAGGACTAATAGGATAGTGGAATTTCATTTGGTAGGGCAGTTTTTCCCTAAATTTAGAGATTTTCATGTAAGTCTTGGTAATCTCTCGTTTCTTCTCCTTATATGATTTGCATAAGATTTTCTCATATCACCCGTGTTTTCAAATATATTTTCACCGCATTCATGTGGGATATTTTCTTGGACATATATTATCATGTGAGGTTTGATACTTCGATTCCCAATATTCTACAACTAAGTTACTTGAATATAATAAATAGAAGTCGTGAATAAAGAGAGTAAAGTGAACCTTAAAAGTTCTCTATCCTTCATGTTGAAGAGTATTTGTAGTCTTCGGTGTGATCATTCTCATCACATTCTCAGATTAATGACTAGCCATGAATGTGAAGGGATTTTCCCCTATCTTGTTATTTATGAAAATAATAACGATGAATGCCTGTTTTCGTAATCCGATTCATCGTAACTGCCATGATGACAGACAAAACATGAGTTGATGAATCATGTATTGTTGTAAAATGTAGAAAGCAAATAAAATGAAGAGATTATTATTCAAAAAATAAACATCATTCAAAAAACTAAGATGAGGTAAGAGATTATTCAAAAAATAAACATTATTCAAAAAAAAAAAGATGAGGTATTCCCTCATCCTAGAGTGAGTTGCAAAAATCCCTATTAGCAACAAAATCAAATGCCCTTTTGGCATTTCGGTATACATGTGAATCTCTATAATTATGAAAAGAAAATATGCACCTAAAGAAATCCATTACTTTGTTTTTTGAGTAGTTAATTTGCAAAAATGCTGCAATAGTGACGGATGAATCTTATTTACTATGCATTATAGAGTTTTTTTGTGAATATGCTGTGCACGTAAAGAAGAGAATACAATGGCCATGTATTCCTGCATCTAAATCAATTATCAGGTTGAAAAAGGGCCATTTAAAAATCCATATATAGATGCATAGTTTTTTTTTTTTTTAATTATGGTCTATGTTAGATGAGAGAATTCATAGAGGTTCTGTAAGAGGAGAAGAAATTTTGGATAAACCTTGCAACATTCCTTCATAATTTTAGTAAAGCTCTTCTGATTAAAGCCATAGAACCAGATATTCAGAATAACATTGAAGCAGAGCCCTCTGATTGATTCCAGCTCCACATAGAAGGAATTTGTACTCTACTTTTCCAAAGGCAGACTCACCACCATATAAATGAAAATCTCAGATCAATCCTTGTTACAGCCAACCAGAAATGTCTAACAGGAAAGTTCTGAAAGTTCTCTCAGAAGACCAGAACTCCCGGAAATGGAGCGTTCCACTCTGTAAAGATGTGTTCATCTCTTTCATTGCGCAAGGTGGAGATATTGTGCAGAGAATTTTTGCAGAAGGATCAGTTTTCAGTCCATTTCTGTTTGAAACGTTCTTCGATCCTGCTGATGCCTTCCCACTCTGGGAGTTTGAATCAGAAATTCTCCTCACTGGGCTTCGAAATCCCTCGAAGAGAAGCATTAGCTGGTCAGAAACAGAGGAAGAGTACAACTTAAAAGCTGAATTACCAGGTAATGTAATCTGGTCATGATCTTCTCTGCCAATCACTGTGAGAACGCGTTATCCAAGTTTCCAGCTTTCTTCAGAAGTTCCTAGAAATAATGGTTGGACCTAACCAAAATTCGGCTTTCACTCAAATCCATTTAGTTTGGTTGACTTGGAAAATATCCTCTCACCGGAAGTTTGTATAGATTGTTCAGTGACAACCTTAATAATTTAAATTCAGCCATGATTTTAAGTGTACCTTTGGTTCCTAAACCAATCATTTACTTGCCTCTTGCACTATTTACTAATGAAAAAGGTGGTTGATATGAGTTAAAAAACTGAAACGCTAACAGCTTTAGTGTTTTTTGAAGATGCAAGGAATGTTGAAGTAGTAATATGCGGGGAAAAGAGGAAAGTTCTTGAGATCAGCGGAAGCTGTAAAGGTGAAGAGACTACGAAGTCAAGGGACTGGAGGGAAGGCTGCTGGTGGGAACACGGTTTTGTGAGGCGATTAGAGATGCCTGAAGATGCTAAGTGGAGGAAGACAGAAGCCTATATCATAAACGATACTATTCTCGAGATTAAAGTTCCAAAGATAACTTCGAATCTAAAAGCTTTATCTGATGAATGATCTGAAGCCAAGGGAATCACACTTTTATGAGTGCTGGCAATCATTGATGCTTTATTTTAATTGTACACATCATAGAAAAATAGGATGAAAAGTATAAAGAAGATAACTGATAATCTTCTTTTTGAAAGATGTAAAAGGAATAGTAATTGGTAGTTATAATACACTGAATACTGCCTTGAGGTTGAATATGTTCATGATATGCATTTGGCTTCCAAATCGTGTTGGATAGGACGTCAATGCAAATAGAGATCAAATCATACAGAATACTTAATGGGGTTCAGCCCAAATGGGGACGTCAATGCAAAGATATCCCAGAACACAATAATTTGATGTTTCCAAAATGTTACTGTTACGATCTAATTGCAAGGTATGAGACTTGAGTCCCACATTGGAAGTATGGGATTCTAATGTGGGGTTTATATGAACTTTGGGCTCTCCACTCTCATGAGCTAGCTTTTGGGGTGTGGTTCTCCCAAAGTTCATATCAATTGGTATCAGAGCTATACAATACGTGTCTGAGTTGCAATCGAGCGGCGCCGGTGGTGATGCCGGTATTGCAGTGTTCGCCCGGGGCTAGAAAGAGCTAGCGCAAAGACAGCCGGCGTGGGCGCCGGGACTGCGGAGCGTGGTGGATTGTTACGATCCAATTGCAAGGTATGGGACTTGAGTCCCACACAGTGGCGGAGCCAAGACCTCAAACTAGGGGGGTCAAATAAACTATTTATAATAATATTATAATTTTAAAATTATTTAAATTATAAAAATAAAATTTAAAATTTTTACTATATTTTATTTAAAATAAAAAATTTTGGTTTAAGAGTTTTGTTGCATACCTCAAAAAACTAATCAATAAAATAGCTACTCATAAATTAAAACTTTAATACACTAAATTATTTAATAAATTAAGTATTAATCTATTAAATAATTTAGTAAATTAAAAATCTAAATTACGATTAGTTAATTAATTATTTATTAAAGATATATAATATTTTTTTAATTTAAATATAAAATACGTAAATAAATTCTTTAAATTGAATGAATTTTCACTAGTATAAAATTTATTTATATAATTTATATGTTAAATAATTTATAAAAAATTGAAATTATAATTTATCTAAAAAATTTGTTATTTTAATATTTTTTAATTTATTATCATAATTTATGATATGAATTTTCAAAAAAATTCAGGAATAATTACATCCAGGTTACTTTAAACCTGGATATAATATTTTAAAAAACAAATTCAGGGGGTGCAATTGCACCCCCTGACTCCCATGTGGCTCCGCCACTGGTCCCACATTGGAAGTATGAGATTCTAATGTGAGGTTTATATGAACTTTGGGCTCTCCACTCCCATGAGCTAGCTTTTGGGGTGTGGTTCTCCCAAAGTTCATATCAATTGGTATCAGAGCCATACACTACGTGTCCGAGTTGCAATCGAGCGGCGCCGGTGGTGATGCCGGTATTGCAGTGTTCGCCCGGGGCTAGAAAGAGCTAGCGCAAAGCCAGCCGGCGTGGGCGCCGGGACTGCGGAGCGTGGTGGATTGTTACGATCTAATTGCAAGGTATGTGACTTGAGTCCCACATTGGAAGTATGGGATTCTAATATGGGGTTTATATGAACTTTGGGCTCTCCACTCCCATGAGCTAGCTTTTGGAGTGTGGTTCTCCCAAAGTTCATATCAGTTACTTTCTTCTTCTTCAAAAGATAACAAATGTTGCTTCTTTTGTCTTCTGGAAAAAACACTTTGTGCCTATACCTTTAATTTATCTGGAGATTGATTTCTCTATATTAAAGATTAAACATTTTGGTTATTATACTTGCATTAAAACTACTAATAATTCAGCTCATTTGTCAGTTTTGGAGACAAAACATGCTCATGTTTCCAGACATCCAACATAAACTTGAAGGAACCAAGTAGATAATAGAAGGGTAACTTCATCTTCTCTAAGATCAAACTATTGAATGTGAATCCTAATTCTACAGTCCATCATCTCACATTAATATTTGATTTTTGAAATGCTAAAAACAAGTTATGGTTAATTATTGTTTGAGATTATCTTGTAAAATAGTTATGTACAATTAATTAGACCCCAGAAACTTGATTGTAGCTTGGAATAAGAATTCTAGTGCATCCTCTGACATAGCAAAAGTTCATTGAATCTCATAGGCTTGTGTGTTTTCCGTCCTTTTCTCTTTATTCTTCATGCAGCGCGGGGATCAGTTTGAGCCGATCCTAACGCTACCAATGTTAAGTTAGCGCCTAAGTTTTTATATTTATATAAATTACTAAATGCAAATGAAGAAGAGATTAAACTAAGTTTTTCAAATTATATTAAATATAAATATTTGCATATTCATATAAATGTCGTGAAATAAATGCGATGATTAAAATTCTAGCCAAACAAATCAGGAAACTCATGCAAAAAAAATATTTAGACTACCAAACTCTAAGAAAATTTAACATATATGTATTTCAATTTGAAATTCCTGCACATGATAATTTTAATCAACCATTCAACATATAACATCCTTCACTAACATGAATGATTTGAGTCTATTTAGAACAAAAATTAAGATGAATTTAAACAGAGAATTTGATTCTAAAGACCAAGCACAGAAATTTCATCTTCAACTATGGCTTGTTGTGAGGGAAACTGACAGGAGCAGAAATAAAGATAACTATGAACAGGCAGATAAATTATTAAAATCTACGCTCGAGGTCGTAGATTATAACGAAGTCGCTGGCGCTGATAATCTGGTTCTGCATCAATGCTCCATAATTTGATCTAAAGCCAACTAATAATAATGCAATCTCAAAAGGACGAAAACACTGATTTCATCAAACTATGTGAAGATGAAAATGCTGAATTGAAAAAAAATATCAAACTGCAGAAAGTTCAAAATATAGGAAATCGTTCCTTTTGATTTTCAGAAAAGCTCACGAAGGTGATTTGCAGACAGAATTGATTAAACTCTAAACACGATTTTACTAACACATACGATCAAATTAATCACTCATCTGCAAACACAATTTCGTTCTAGAATTAATTATATCAACAGATTTAGAATTACAGACATATGAAGGAGAGCTGAAGCTTAAGTTACATACAAATTAATATATCTCTCCCTCTATCCCAACTTGGCCAGCACATTCCCAAGCGCAGATTTGGTCTCCGCATAATACTTCTCCGCCTCCGTGGTGTTCTTTCTCTTCGCCGCATGATCGAGCTGTGAAAGGTAGAAGCAACAGCCATTATATAAAGCTACACGGCATCAAGAATCAATCAAAGAACTTACTTCACCGATGGTTTCGAAGAGCTTTCCGGTGAGATCCTTGAGGGACTTCTTCTCCTCCTTGGGCTTGGCTGCGATGACGGTGTTGAGGTCGTAGCGGAGACACGAGGCCCTGAGCCGGAGATCGTTGATGACGTACGGCCATTGCTTCTTGTCGATGAACTCCTTTACGTTGACGATCTCCTTGGCCGACTCCTTCGCCCTCGCCGCCGCCTCCGCTGGAGGTAGGGCTTGAATGTAGAACCGGTCCTTGTAGGGTAGATCCAGGTCTCTTGGCTCGTCCGAGTTCAGGGTACCGGCTGCAGAAGCACCTCAAAAACTTCGTTTTTTTTTTAATTAAAAAAATCGTTTTTATTATCTCACAATGTTACATAGATGAGCTTAAATTAATGATCGGCATTTATAGTTTATTCATAATTACATTTTTATTAATATTTTTAAAAAAATTACTTAAGTTTCTGAATTTTTTTTTTCATAATTTCTTCCCTTCAAGGTCTTTAGACCTTAGAATATGAAACTAAAAAATTTTGAGTCAAACTTTGACGAGCTTTATTTTGAGTCGACTTCGAGATAAAGTTGGTGTAAAATTAACAAATTGGAGCCGGCTCGAAAATTTGGTTCCAGCTCAACTAATTTTGAACAGAATTAGCTCAACTCGATCTCGCCTAATTTACAGACCCATGCAGCGGGAACTTACGGAGTCCGCCTGAGGGCGGTGGCGGCGGGCCAATCTTGATGGGCTTTGGCTGGGCATAAACGATGCCGGCGGCGAAGGAGCTGCCGGCGATTGCTGCAGAAACAAGACCCAGCACGGCGCGCCGCCCGCTCTGCGAATCTCCCTCACCCTGCCCGCTCTGCGCATGAGCCCTGATGACGACGAGGCCAGCCCGGCTGACCGGAACCCGTACGCTCGATGGCGGCGCCACCAGCCTGCTGCCGCCGGTGAGCTGGAGGCTTCCCTCCATCACCGCCGGCGAGGAGCTTCCTAGACCAGCCATGGAAGCCATCGCCTGCGCCATTCTCTTCCCCTTTCTCGCGGCGACGTGAGCGAACAAAAAGAAATGGAGGAAATATTAAGCCCATCTTATCCGCACCCGTCCGATTCGGATAAGTAATGATCCACTGTATGACTGACACGTGTCGAGACATGTGGTCCATTCTCGTTTGGAAGATAGACTGGGTGTATGGAAGGCCAATGGGAATTTGCCACGTGCACCCCTGCAGGCTGCAAAAAACATTAGATAATATTTTTTGATATATTAGATAAAAAACATTATTGTTGCCTCATTTGATTCGCAGTAATTTTTTTGCTCATCATAAATTTTAACTATAAAAATAAATTTTTATTTCACATCCAATAATTTGATCTATACGTATTAAAATTAAAATATTAAAATTGAAATTATTTTATATTTTATACACTTTTTAATAGTAAAATAAAATTCTCTTTTATTAAACTTAAAAATAAAATAATTTTTTCATGTAAAAAAAAAGCTTGTACCATTATTCCTGTTACTATAAAAAAATATCCATTTGTTGCTAATGTTTTTATTTAATGCATCCACAATTTTTTATAGCTTCATTTTGCGATACATGCTTGTTATCACGCTTATAAATTAGGTTGATATGTTACATAATTTAATATAAAATATTGATCTATTCGTAAATAAAATTTTCATAAGCTGGTCAAATAATACAAAAATATTATAAAATGAGATTATAGGATATCTAAAAATAATAAGATTTTTTCTTTTCAATTCAAACAGGCAAGTGAAAACTAGGATAATGTCTCAGCAATTTAAATTTATCATCTAAAAAATTATGTATAAAATGTATGGGTAAAAAAGAAAATATAAAGAATAAAGAGAATAAATGATTATAATTTAGAAGGGAGGTTTCACGGTTCAACAAGTGAGCAATGAGCTCTGGTTGACATTTTGATATTAGAGTTGTGATCTTACGAAAGGTTGGGACTGTTTTCCTTCAGCTCACGGATAACATTCAAGGAGTCGCCTTCGAAGATGACATTCTGAAGTGAGAGCTCTCAGGCCAACATAACAGCTGCTCTAGCTGCATAGTATTCGACGTAATGTGAATTCAAGTTACCCAGGAGGCTGGTAGCATGGGCTGCCAACAAATATCCCATCTCTTCATCAAACTTTATATCACTCATTTGTATAATCTAGATAGAGTGTCGCATGGTTTTATAATTTGCTCGAATTTCCAATACTTCGCGTATGCAATTATTGGTAACAAATATTTTCCAAATTCCAATGGCCCAATTGTTGCTTAACTTGGCTTATTACTCTTTTTCCTACCATGGGAAGGAATCATGATGGCTCAATACTCAACGGGTTTCTATTAATTTGATATAACTAGCAATTTAATTTAATTTTATTGGATCTTAAATTATCTATGAAATATTCAATGAGATCCAATTCCAATCCACTGAATTATTTATTAATTATAGAGATAAAATGATTAGTCTACCCCTAACATGAATACCTTTGATGATTTAATGAATTGAATAACGAACTTTGAAATACAATTGTTGACGTAGGATGTAAGGGATCCCAAGAAACAACGAGAAAGAGAGCCCCGAGAGACGGTGGCGCATAGAGAGCTGAGCCTGTCGGCTAAGGCTCAAAATAAAAAGAGCATCCAGAACAGCACACAGAGGTTTAAGATGGTTCAGGAATGAGATCCCCTATGTCCACCGGGACGAGCTCAAAACGTTTCACTATATCTCAAAAAGGAGGCCGCTTGAGTCAAGTACAGATATGACCAGAGCTCAGAAAAAAAAGGGGCTCCCCTGTACAGAGGGAGGAAATGAAAAAGAAGATATCTGTGCGACTCGTCCTCTTTGGTTTTTGTTCGAAGCTCTGTTTAAGGATATTTATAGGGCGCAATGCTGATTTTCCGGAGTGGGATACACATTTGGAGTTGAGCCCATGCTGACAGTCCCACCTCTGTTGGTCTTGGAGAAGGTCGGTAGTAGTGGGTGAAGCAAGTGGCTTCTTGGTCTTTGCGCCTTATGGAAACTTACAGCGGTTGGAACATGCAAACCCTTGATTTGCGTGACTAGAAGAAGTATGCTACATTAGAAACGGTGCAGCCAGAGTTCGCTAATAGCGATAGGTATAGCTGAGAAACATCGTCATCAATGTGGTTGGGAGAGCTGAAAACATCGGTCATACAGGATGTTTGGAAGGCTCCAAACCTCACTCACGAGATTTGGAAGGCTCCAAACATCACTCACGATGTTTGGAAGGCTCCAAACCTCACTCACGAGATTTGGAAGGCTCTAATCCTCACTCACGAGGTTTTAAAGGCTAACAACTTCAAAGGTTAAAGCATGATATTTCAAGATGAAGGAGCGTCACGTGTATGGCTGTGACACAGCGTTGGAGCCACATGTCAACAACAATTCAATTATAATTAACTCAAACTATGATTTCTAATAATATAAAATAAATTGCATATGACTCCTAAGATTATAAAAGTATTGTAAATTTATCTCAATTTTTTAAAAATAAATTGATTTCATTTAAAGACTTTAATGTTTGGTTCCAATCTAACCTTTTTTACTCATCATTTTTTACAAAAACAAAAAGTAAAATTTAATCATCTTTATTATTTTCAAGAATAATCATATATATATATATATACTTTCTATAATATATATATAT
>KZ452007.1:138593-160932 GCA_002786265.1 Apostasia shenzhenica | reverse complement strand
TATTAAAATTTTTAGAAAGTAAAATGTAAAATTTAGTATATCTTCTGCCCTTTCCTAAAAAAAATGTAAAATTTAAATTAAAAATATTAATATATTGACATATTTTTATCTAAGGAGTTAATGTAAAATATCTTGGAAAGGTATATTACTACACTTCAGGGAATTCTCTGGATATAATTGAGAAGACGAACATATATATTCTGAAAGAAATAATATCTTATATTATTTTCAAGAATAGTCATATATATATTTTCTGGATATAATTGGGAAGACGAACATATATATTCTGAGAGAAATAATATTTTATATTATTTTCAAGAATAATCATATATATAAACTTTCTATAATATATATATATATACTTTCTATTCTTACCCATATTTAAAAAATTATTAAAATTTTTAGAAAGTAAAATGTAAAATTTAGTATATCTTCTGCACTTTCCTAAAAAAAATGTAAAATTTAAATTAAAAATATTAATATATTGACATATTTTTATCTAAAGGAGTTAATGTACAATATCTTGGAAAGATATATTACTACACTTCAGGGAATTCTCTGGATATAATTGGGAAGACGAACATATATATTCTGAGAGAAATAATATCTTATATTATTTTCAAGAATAATCATATATATATACTTTCTATAATATATATATATATATATATATATACTTTCCATTCTTACTCATATTTAAAAAATTATTAAATTTTTAGAAAGTAAAATGTAAAATTTAGTATATCTTCTGCACTTTTCTAAAAAAAAAATGTAAAATTTAAATTAAAATATTAATATATTTTAAAAAATTAATGAATGTGTCTAAAGAATGTAAAATTTAAAATAAAAATATTACTATTTCAAAATTAAAAAAATTATGAATGTGAATAATCTGAGAATGTAATAATAAAATGTCAAAATAAAATAAAATAAAAAGTCAAACGATAATAGCTCAATCTTAATTAGTACTCATCCGAAAACAATATCAAAGATCAAAAATAAAGTTTTTTGAAATTTAAGATTAATTTAACTTAATTGTTTAATATAAATCTTTCTTTAGAATTAGATCAAAAGTTTTATATTTGGTATATTGAGGTTTTCTGCTATAACATTATGAAAAATAAATGTCTTTCAAAAATTTATTTTACATGTATAACATTTTAAATATTTATATTAGTAAATTTATTGTAAAAATGTGATTTGCATGTATTATTTAAAATTTGATAGTGTGATTAAAAGGAATATATAATAATTATTATATATGGTTCAAACACAAATATATATATATATATATATATATATATATATGCCACAATATATGCAAGTAATGCTAAAGATTTAGATAGTTTATGTGATTTGTTTTTTAGAAAATATTATAATTAACGTTTTTGAAACTGTTATTTTTTTTTTGAAATTGTATGATTTAAAACAATGATAAAAAATAATGATAAATTTACGATTTATTTTATTTAATAAATTTAAACTAAAAAAAAACAGAAAATACATAATTATAATAGCATTTACTATTGTTATTTAATAATATGAATTCAAAAATTTAATTGACTCAGGGCTATTGAAGTAGGGAGAGAGTTGCAGATTAATTTCAATATTTAAAAAAATTTTATTTTTGTTTCTCTAAAATTGTCAAAATATTATTATTAGATTTACGATAATTTTATTTGCCATTCATAATAAAAAAACATGAAAAATCATTTTTAACTAATTTTAATCATTTATAACTTGTGTTTTCACCCATTTTTAAAACTTTAAAATTTAAAATTTAAAATTTAATTTAATTTAAATAAAATTTCAAACTTAATTTTCCTATCTTTTATTTTCTCCTTTCTAAACATTGAAAATAAAATATAAAAATATTATTATTTCAAAATAATATTTTAAAAAATTAAATAATTAATGATTTAGAATATTATTTTAAAGCATAATAATAAAATTATAATAATACTATTTTAGTTGGGATTAAATTACAGTATTTTTACAACTTATGGCCCTGTTGGACTCAAACAAAGATTTTTAAAAAATTAGTATCCATGTGCAACATACTTATGACCTCGGGGCTTGGATGCAATTTATCCTTCAAATAATTACTTTTGAAATTATTTTTATACTTTTTACATAAATTTACCTAGCATGCCGCGGGGCTGTTTACCAAGCCAATTTTCAGCCGAGCTGATACCGATTCGAAATTAAATTGATCACATTTCGATCAACTCAAAATCGGCTCGAAATTGATTGGGTTTAACTTCGAGCCGGTTCAAGTCGATTCCAATCGACTTCGAGCAAATTTCGAGTCATTTGCGAGCAGGCTCGAAAAAATAAAACTTCAATTTTTTTTGAGCCGATCTTGAGCCTGATAAGCTCGGCTCTATCTAGCTCGAAATCGGCTCAATTTATAATATATATATATATATATGTATTTTAATTTGAACCGAATCAAGTTGAGCCTACACTGACCGAGTCAAACTTTTAATTTGTTAATTAACACATTTAAATTGACTTAATTTTAATTCGATTTAAAGTCGATTTAATTTTAATTCGATTCAATTTTAATTCGATTTTTAATCTTTGATGCTTATTAACTCTCTGAGTGGACATATTACTTGATGCTGGCGTGCAGTATTGTGGAAACCACTAAAAACCCTAACCCTCCCCCTTGCTTTATCTGCTTTGCATTCCCGTGGACATGGGTCTGCTTTCTTTGTGGAGAGGCAAATCAGCGCGTCAGACCACGCCGTCTGCCGCCGCAATCAATGGCGGCAGAGGAGCTGGAGGAAAGCACACAGATTTTGCGGCGGAAGTACCGGGGATGAACGGTGCCGTGGAGGTTCGCCGGCCGGCTGATGTTACGGTGTTCGAGTTTGGATCGGTGGCGGCCGCTGGAGAGAGGGTGACGCTGGCTGGGTATTGCCCGGTATCGGAAGAGCTGGAACCTTGCCGTTGGGAGATCGTCCCCGCCGCTGGCTCGGACGCACCGCAGTTTCGGATTGTCTTCTGATTCATGTGCATCTCTAAACCTCTCTCTGTTCTGTTTAAAAGACGGATCCTTTACGAAATTGCTCTTTTGTTGTGCAAGAGAATTCTGTGGCTTCTGCCTTGAGATAGCAGGACCGGCTTCTTGTTTTTTAGGGAATTCTCTCCCTCTTTTCTCTTAGTTCATCGTTCAAATCTTCTTTTCGACAGTTATGGTATCTGTAGGATTTAATGGCAAAGGGCATAATACTAATTTGAATGATTTGTATAAAAAGGTTTGATCACTTTAGGAGATCGACTTCCTGGTGATTTCTCTAAGCGAAAGAGAAGATTTCACTTATAATTTGGATGCCAAACGCCTTACAAATTTGTGATTAGCTCAAGTCTTACACGTGGAATAATCTAATTATGGCAGTGGGCTAAATGCAAAAGCAAAATTTGAAAACTTGAAAGAAAACATAAAAGGCTCTTATGACACTGGTCTTTATATAATTCCACCTCTTTAAGCTTAATGTTGTCCTCAAGGTTGGCGATCAGGGGATTTCTCATGTAATTAGTGCCAACCTTCTTACAGCTTCTAATGGTATATGTGTTCATTGATTCAACGCCTTAGTAGCAGCACGGTTTCTATGCTTCACCACCCTTTGATCCAATTTTTTTTATTTTTTTTAATCCTTTGATCCAAGAGTGCCACTGGCTGAATTTTGAAAATTCCATTTTCTAATTGTGGCAGTTGTTCCACAGTTACATCACTTGTCCCAACTTTTTCCTTATGATAACTCAAGCAACTGAGTTATTTTGGATCGGCTGTGAATTCTAATTCAAGCAATTTATTCTATCTATCTTCTATCACTTTATAAGGATCAGAATATCGTGGAAAGCGCTTGAGATTTGAATTGACCATTACTTAAGTTTGTTGAAATGATTGTAATTTGAGATAGCTATATCACCGCCATCAAATTCTCTAATAAGTTTAGCATTATGTTTGTCTAACTGTTGTTTCACAATAGCTTATAGTTCTTGAAGATTTTCTGCAGGTAATCGTAAGATGCTATCTCAGTGTTGGAAGTTCAAAATGTACATTAGTGAAGCCATTACATGCGAGAATACTTTCGATGGGGATTGGCCATCTACAGCTTTGTAAGGTGTCATTTTAGTGGAAGAGTGAATTCTCATTCTGCACCATGATTCCATGGAAGCTGCTTTACTCAAACATTCAGTTGTTGACTTGAGTAATATCTCATATAAGTCTCCAAATAACAATTTAGCACTTTAGTTTGCCCTTCACTTTGGGAATGCATTGAGTTCTAAATAAATTCATTCCATGCAAATGAAAAAGTTTAGGGAAATTACATAAATGAATGAGGACTTTTTTTTTATTTAGATGAATAAGGACAATTTCTGTTCCTACAGCCCCAAAAGTGATCATTTCTTTAGTTTGTCACTCGATCTCTCTCTTTGAAAGTGAGTGTGCCGATAGGGTAGAGTATTTGATGGTTGAGGCTCGTAAATAATAGTGATTCGATGATTGTGACTTTGAGATGTGGTGAAGTAGTTGACATTTTGAAAAGGTATTTTTTGGAATTCAAGAGCTTCTTCAATCCTATTGGGGTTCTTACTTTGGACTTGCCTATTCAATGTTATAGTCATTCACATAGCAGTGTCTTCTTGGAGTTTGTTTGAGAAGAAACATGTGAGCCCTTTAGTGTGTGTTGTTTAGTATATGAAATTTGAATTTCATAGAGAGATTCGGGAAATCTTAAATAATAGGTTCAAGAATACTAAGCAAATGTGCTTCTAGCACCACTTCATGACCCCTCCCTTGAAGTAGAATTTCTGAGCAGGTATAGGAGGATTAGTGCATTTATTGCTAATAAGAAGCTTATCACCGATAGCCTTCATAACTTGAAGGCACCACTATTAGTTGTTTGACAATGAATTCTTTTGACCAATCTTGAATCAACAAAATCATGCGTACTTTGAGTCTCTAAGAATAGTGACTGGTTGTCGTTTGAACGTGCCTTTCACTCGCATAGTTTGAGAAGTAGAAACCAATGTAGTAGTTTTTGTAGAAATTTCTGGAAGATCTTTAGGACGCTCTCCCTCTTATGTTACTCTTCTTTATCTCTCTTATTTAAGTTTTATATTGCGAAGCTTATGAAGATAAGTTGGCACAAAAGGTTTCGTAATTTTTAATGCTAAGGATTAGTTAGATGAAAGATCAGATTATTTTTATATCAATGTGTAAATTTTAATCTATAATGAAGGGTGTTTATATGTTTTTAAATTTTTAAGAATTCACTGTAAAAATTATACAACAACAATAACAATCAAGCCTTAATCCCACTAAGTGGGGTCAGCTATATGAATCTTTTGTTTCCATTGCGCCTTATCAGTTACCAAATTCTTATCTAAGTAACTAAGATCACTCCTTATAGTTTCTTGTCATGTCTTCTTTGGTCTTCCTCTTCCTCTTTGTACATGAGCAAAATCCAATAACTCAATTTTTCTAACTAGAGCTTCAATCGGCCTACGATTTAGATGTCCAAACCATCTAAGCCGACTTTCTGTAAGTTTATCCTCAATTGGTGCCAACACCAACTTTCTTTCGGATATACTCATTTCTCATTCTATCCTTTCGTGTATATCCACACATCCACCTTAACATCCTTATTTCTGCAATATTTATTTTATTTGTATGTTTCCTCTTTGCAGGCCAGCATTCTGCACTATATATCATCGCTGTTCTTATTACAGTTTTATAAAATTTACCCTTGATTCTGGATGGGATTTTTCTATCGCACAACACACCAGAAGCATTTCTCTATTTTACCCATCCTGCTTGAATCCTGCTAATAACGTCATTATCTATTTCGCCATCATTTTGTATAATTGATCCAAGGTATCTAAAGCGCTCACTCTTCTTGACAATTTGATCACCAATTGTCACATCTCTAATATAAGTATTTCTTTCTTGACTAAACGTGCACTTCATATATTCAGTTTTTGATCTACTGAGATGAAAACCTTTTGATTCTAGAGCATTCCTCCAAAAGTTCTAGTTTCGCTTTAGCTCCCTCTTTAGTTTTCTCAATAAGGACAATATCATCTGCGAAGAGCATACACCAAGGCACTTCATCTTGAATATGTCTAGTCATGACTTCCATAATCAAAGCAAAAAGATACGGACTTAAAGCCGAGCCTTGGTGTAATCCAAGTGTAATAGAAAAATCCTTAGTCAAACTTCCTTGTGTCCGAACACCGGTAACAACTCCCGTAAAAATTATAATATTTATAAATATGATATCATATGAGTAATTACTCAAATTTTTTATTGCATAAGAGGGCAGCTTAATTTTTTTGCCTCAAAATCGTTGATAATATTAATTATAAAAATAAAATGTTTATTTCACGTATAATTTATTTTTTATTTATATGAAATTCATATCTTCTCATCTTACATGTTAAGCAGTACCATTCTTTAAATAAGGTACACTTACGTGGTACTAATTTTTTTGTTAAGATGATAAATTTTTACGTTTGTTAATTATTTTAACTTAATTTATTCTTTACAAGTTAGTATATATATAATAACATTTTAATTGGTATTTAATTAACTTAACTAAATAACCAAAAATCTCCCTTTTCTCTCTATTTTTAAAATATATTCAAAATAATAAAAAAATTAAAAAAATATGACCAAAATTGGCTTGATGCACTCTGTAACCCTACTTGTATTGTTTAATATTTAATAAATAGTGATTTAGATAAATGCTAATAATTGTTTGAAGAGTATTATCATATTGTTAATTCACAATTTTTTTTAAATATTACACAATAAATACAAAATATTATATTTTACATATTTTTTTAACTTTTGAGATGTTATATTTAAAAAAAATATTTATACGATGGATATAGAAATCAAGTTAATTTACGAATCTTATCATAAATCTCAAAATATCACAGATATTAAATTTAAAATAATTATTTTTTTGTTTTTCACATCTTGCAGTAAATTCTATCAGAAGATTTACCCATAGTTAAAGCTCAATAAAATTTTAACTATTAATAACATCGTTCAACCATCAATCTTCATGTTACGATATCGTGGAGCAAGGGTATAAGTTATACATTATATTAGTATTAAACAATAATATTTTTAATTTAATTATGTGGTTAAATATAAAATACTTTCAATAAATACAATTATTTAAACTCTATTTGATTGGCATCTAAGTTAGTTATTATTATTTTTCAAGTCTTGGAACATTTGAATTAGACTTTTCCACGTGTGGAGTCAACAAAGTTAATTAGAATAGTCTAATCTTAGTCAACCTTGGGAATCTGGACTATTTCTCCCAGCCAGTTGGTGAACCCGAATACCCGATGCAGTTCTAGATGGCAAATTTTCACAACGATCCTCTTATTAATTTCTCTTTTTTTTCTAAGTTAATTTTATTTATCTATTTTTTTTAGTATTAAAAATTTTAAGTTAATTTTGTTTGTCTATTTTACTAAAGCTGAGCAGCAGCTTGTGGCCTGGGGAAACAAAACAATTAATTTTCTCCTAATTATATTTTCTATAAAATTAATTTTCATCAATAATGTTACCCTCGCTTGATATATTATTTTTAAATTAAATAAATCATTTAGACTTTTGAAGCTAAAATTAATAAAATTCAAAATTAGAACCGTTCTTTTCAGACCCTAATTGAATATTCCAAAAAAAATAAAAAATAAAAAATTGGGAGTGAATTATTCTAAAACCTATGTTTTATTTAATTAATCTAATTATCTAAAATATATGTGAGTAGTACTCTAATTTTAATGATTAATTCAAGGGTCAACCGTCAACACAAATAAAAAGCTTGATAGGAAGACTTTAAATTAATATTTCTAATTTTAATAAATTTGATGTTGAAGAGTTTAATGTTACTGTAGATATTATTTCATCTTGTTCTGAGAAGTTAAGGAATATTATTCTACATTTATTAATTATTACTCAAATGATATTTGGGAACATCTAAATATCAATTAAAAAAAGATAAATTAGTTAAACTTAGGGATAAAAAAATTAAAAGGGCATTTGGTTATCTTTTAATTAATAATTTTATAATTTTATAAAAAATTATTTTATATATTTTATTAAATTAAATAATTATTTTTTTTAAAATAATGTAACGTAACACCAAAATAACGTCATTAAACCAAACACCTCCTAATATTTTTTTAATTAGTATTATATTATGTAATTTAAAAGTCATCTTTGGCCCCGTTTGTTTAGGAGTTTAAAATTAACCTGGTTTAATTTTAACCAGGCATATCACATCACACATAAAATTTAATATTAAAAATTAAATTTATTTCACATCCTATACATATTACTAAAATAATAACTAACTTATATCACATCCCTCACATATTCCAATATAATAACTAACTTTATATCACATCTCTCATATATCCCAACATAATAACTAACTTTATTTCACATCATTCACAATTTTTAATAAAAAAATCTCTATCCAAATTTAATTTTAACCTTCTTAAATTTATCCTTACAAACAAACACACCTTTAATTGATAATTTTATAATTATTTAGAAGATTATCTATAAACATGATTAAACTAAATAATTATTATTTTTAGATAACATAACATAATAATAGTGGGTATGTTATATTATTTGAAGAAAATAATCATTTAGTTTAACAGTATCTGCAGATAACTTTCTAAAAATCATAAAACTACGAGCCAAAGGATAATATTTAAATTACATGACATAATAGCAAGATAACGTTGAATTAAACGCCCCTAAGTTGGACAAAAGAAGTAATGATTTAAATGTATTATAAATATTTAAATAATATGAATATTTTCATTTCACGTAATTAAGCCAAACACCATTCACTAAAATCAATCTTAAAAAAAAATCAATTTGGCTACCAGAATATTTTTTTTTATTGTGAGTACGTATATATATGCACATATATGACGATATATCTCAAAGAGTTAGCTTTATTTGGGGGTGTCTAAAATTCTGAAATCACAACTAAGATGAAAAACAGAAACTTATAAAAAAAAACCTGTGAAAACTTCGGCAGCACACTTAGATCATCGAACAAAACAATAAATGCAAATATATTTTACTATGGTTATATACTAACATGAAGAAAGACACAAGATTCACTTATAGACGTAGAATTAGCATAACTTAAATTTAGTTTTACTTATCCTCTTTGCTGACTCACCGTAGAATTACAATGGTCTTGACTTAATTAAGATTTTTTTATTAGACAAAATTAGAGACTTCTTTATTATTCTTATTTTTATTCTTTTCGATGACAATAGATCTTTTAAGACTGAATCACTTTTATTTAGATCTTCATCTATGGACTTCTTCTTTGAACAAAGTATTTCGTAATACTCTTAGTAGACCTTTAGGTTTGCTCCAACTGTATATCACTCAACTAATTAGTATCAATCACACTCACGTATGTATAACTCTTTTCTACCCTAAAAATAAAGCAAACTATCACTATACTTTATATAATTAGGCGGGAGGTATAACTCTCCTTATTAATTATTACAATATACTTAAGGGAGATATTGGCTTACTATTATAATTTGTGTATATTCTTTTGCTATAATGACATATCTTTTGAAAAAAAAATAAAAAGCTTCCAATTTATGTCTCTGTTTAGTGCAATAATCAAAATCAGGATAAAAAAATACTAGTTTAAAAAAATAATAATAATAAATATTTTTTTATTATATTCTATATAAATTTTAATATAAAAAATATTATTTTATTTCACAAACTCATTTATTTTTAATAAAATTATCAACTTTATTTTATATCTTAGATTAAAATATTAAAATCACGTATTTTGGTCTAGAATGTGAAATAAAATTAATTAAGTATATAAAATAAATAAATTTTTTTATATTAAAATTTATATAAAATACTATAAAAAGTTATTTATTTATTTATTATTATTATTATTAAAAAATTATGGTGTATATATTATAATATTTAAGGAGTGTGCGTGATAGTACATAACCACCATCCAAATAAAATATTTCGCCACTAAAATATATAATTACAAATGCAAAGTTTATCATGTAATCTAACAGATACATATTAACACTGAAGATAAAAAAATTCCAGAAAAAATTGCAACATATTATCTTTAAAAATTTTTGACGTCATGATTGATTCGACAAGTTTTACGTTGGCTGTCGACTGCCTAACGCAACTCTCCGTGTTTCTCATCCGGAACACGCAACCCTCCGTGTTTCTTATCTGAAAATTTGACGTAACAGAATAAAAAATGATTAAATTTTCAATTATTTATTGAATATAAAAACATACGATAGATGAGTTCTGAACTCCGACAACAAAAAGCTTGAATACTATATAGAAAATTAGATATAGAAAAGAAAGAAATTGTGAGAGAAAATAAATAATTGTAAAAAAAATATTGGACATAAGAGAGAAAGAAGAAGAAAAGGTTATTTATAGCCCTTGCTTTCCCGACTCCTCTTCATGTGATCGGTGGACACACTATCCAATGGTCACATGTGTCCAACGACTCTGTTTCGTTTAAAGAAAAAAAGATATTTAAAAAAAAAATTCATAAAAAATATATATTTAATATAAAATAAAATAATTGAATGTAAAATAAAGTATTTATTTAATATTAAAATTTATGTAGAATAAAATATAAAATAATTTTTAATTTTTTTTGAAAAAATAAATTTAAGATTTTAATTATAACTAAAATAAATCATATTTTATTTTATTTTTTTTTGCAAAAAAGAAGCTTAGTGTCTCTAGCAACTCAATTTTATTAAAATTTAAAAATTTTTGAGTCCCTGGCAATGGAAGCGACTCAAAGTCAACGGCGCCATTACTTCGGTGCCTATTATGCAAATTATATTTAATTAATAGTTAAATAACTAATTAATTAAGATTTAGTGATTGATCAAGTAATTAGTCAGGTCTATTATTCCTGCTGCGGCTGACGTTTGAACTGCAGTTTATTTATTTCGTTTGAATTTTCTGTCTATGACTGGATCGCACTACGTTTTAATTACATCTTATTCTAATGAAAGAGCTGTCTTTTCAATGTACTTTTTAATTTGTTTTTGGTCCACTAATAAGATTCTATATATATATATATATGTGGGTTTTTACCGGTATGACATAAAAAACTTAAATATTTACTTATTAGACACCCTAAAGTTAAATATTACATGACACACACTTATTTATTTTAATTTTACAACCAACACACTCTAGTTAAAAAATCCTTACATTAAACCACACTTAAGTTATATTTTAACTTAAATAAAGTTCATAGGAATAAAATCTAACCTCTTTTGTATCTTAAATTAAATGTAATCGTTAAGATGAGCATCTAACGATTAGATTTAAAATATTCTACATAAATAATAGATTTAAGAGAGTATTACATACATACCCCTTAAATCATCTTGAATTACATATTAAACCCCAAAATTTTTAATTTTACAACTTAACCCCCTAAATCATCCAAAAATAACATATTTAGGTCTTTCTAAAGATTTTTAAAGGATATTTTTAGCTTATTTATAATTATTTGAATGCTTATTATCAATAATATGTATATACAAATATTATAAATATATTTGCAAATATATGTATTCTACTAGCTTTTATTTTTGGATGATTTAGGGGATTAAGTTGTAAAATTAATAAATGAGGGGTTTAATATGTAATTCAAAATGATTTAAGAGGTATGTATGTAAATGCCCCTAGATTTAAATAGTTTTTAACATGTAAGATTTAAGTTAAGGTGCACCGAGAGTTAGATTTTATTCCTATGAACTTTATTTAAGTTAAAACATAACTTAAGTATAGTTTACTTAAATAAAATGTAAGGATTTTTTAACTAAGGTGTGTTGGTTGTAAAATTAAAATAAATAAGTGTGTGTCATGTAATATTTAACTTTAGGGTATCTAATAAGTAAATATTGAAGTTTTTTGTGTCATACGGGTAAAAATCTCTATATATATATATATACCTATATATTTATTTATTTATTTATAGAATAGTTGTCTATCAAAGAAAAAAAAAAAAAGATTGAACAATTCATATTGTAATATTTATGTTGGTAGGAATATGTTTATAGAGTTTGTCAAACTACGGGAGAGGAAGGCAGCAAGGAAATAAAAAATTATTGACTCGGATCATTATGCCATGTCAATCGTTAAGCACTCAATTGGAGCGCATTAGGCAAACAAGTAAGTCTTGTATGCCGTCACATGCGCGCAATAGTGAAGAAATATCGTTTTTCCTCGCCTTAATTTTGTGTCATTTATTTCTTTTTTTTCTTTTAAATTTTTATTGCGTAATATTTTTTATTTGATTTATATATATACAAAGTCTAAAAAGTGAATGCAAAGTTAAAAATATCCATACATAAGGGTATTATTTTTTATTTTGTCCTTATTAAGTAATTGTTAATACGTGGTTCCAGCGCTGCATCCTTGCCGTACACGTGACGCCGAGCTGGCATTTAGCCTTTATTTATATATTTATTTACTAATTCACTCATCTATTCTCGCAGATCCCAAACCTCGGTCAAACCTCGACCACGAGGGTTCAACCAAGGCTCGTCTCCGACGAGCCAGGACCATCCCTGCTAACATCAATGACGATGTTACTCAACTGTACCTATCACAATCAGCGTGGCCCGACCACGCCATTTCCCGTACAAGACACTTTTTCATGACCCGCAAATCAAAGATCGACATGCTCCAGGTGTCACGGATCCCCAAAAACCGCACCAATATTAAAAGCTCATGCTCCCTTATTGTTGCTTTTGGTCCCTCCAGCGACCGACAAGCGCGTGAGCTCAGAGTTTGTTCACCTCCTTTTCTCCGAAAAAATAAGATAATGCTGTACAGTCCACCGCCTACAAATACCTTTGAACAGTCTTCAGCAAGGGAAAAAAAGTGAAGGAGAACAACTACCAGAACATAGACAATTCTCTGGTCCCCTTGCTTACACTGTACGAGAGCTCCACAGTTGGAGCTCTCTCTTTCTCTTTTTCTCTCTTTCTCTCTCTTTTTCTTTCTTTCTAAGCATTGTATGAGCCCTTACGACTATCTTTTGTCTATAATGAAATCCTTCAGCTGATTGTCCGGTGGATGTAGGGGAACTTCACCGTGAACCACCTTAAGCCTTTATGTACTACTCTGGGTATTTCTTTCTCTCTCTCCTTTAAGCCTTAACTAACAGGTTTACCCCTCTACGCGCCGTCGTCTCTCAGGACTCTCTCTTTTTTGGTGTTTCTTGGGATCCCCAACCTCTCACGTCAACGATAACCATTCAAACAAAAGATAAATTAATATTTTAAAGTTAACACAAATTTTAATAATTTTATTTCATATCAAACACAAATTTTAACAATTTTATTTCATATCTAACACAAATTTTAATATTAAAATTAGCTTAATTTCACATCTTACATGTACATATCTCAATATTAAAATACATTTTTTTTATCAGTTCTATAAAATAAAATATTTTCTTTTTCTTCATTAAAAAATAACTCCAAATAAGGCTTTTGTATAATATTTTATTATTTGTATTAACTTTTTTTTGCTTTGTATTTACTTTTTGGCTTTATGTACGTATGTAAACCAAGCAAATATTATTATATGATAATTTTTTTTGCAAACAGATAAAATGATATGAAACGACATTTCTTTGTCGTTACATGCATGGCATAGTACATGGGATCCGCGTACTTGCTTAGCATTGGGCACCTAACAGATGAGCTGGCATAATAACTCATGCCAATAATTTTTTCGAGAAAATGCTCCTCTTTCTATTACATGAAGAGCTGTAATTCTTTTGACATCTATAAATATGATAGTATCACCTATTCCATAATCATCTCGGGAGAATGAGTTATGTTTTCTAACTTTCAGTCAGCTAATGTACCCATGACAGAATTTGAGTTTGACAAAAAGAAAGTGTCTGATTTGCAGTCCCACTTACTATTCGGATTCTTCTACTAGTTTGAAATTTGCAAGCTATTGTTTATTTGCTCATTGTTTGTAAAGCATTGTTGCATTTTATCAACTGGTAAGGCTGTTAGTACTGTTTATCTAAACAAATATGTTTAGGCTATTATCAGTTGATTCTCAAACATGATATTGTCAAGTCTGATTTCTCGATGAGAAAATGAAGAGTAAAACTTATCAAACTAAGGGTTAATGTAGCCAACCCATCTAGCTAGGATTGACCCTTTTGAATTATATTGTATTATTTATTATTTAATAGATTATGTTGTGACAGGCTTTTGATATAGAGGTTCTCATGAAAAACAAGTTATTTGTTAACCCTTATTTATTTCGTTGTTTTCGAATGTCAATGTCTTTTAAACATCGGTGTGATTTGCACGTGGCGTTTTGTTTGGCTTGGCTATGATTGTTTATCTGAAATATGCTTCCTATTTTGATTTTTTTTCAATATATTAGATCAACAAGAATTTATGTTAATCATGATTTCAGCTAAAGTTGCTTACATCGCATATATAGTGACTATTTGAAACTCAGTAACTTCTAAATATTCTAAATATCATACAATCTTATTGACCAAATAAGTTGGTTTTATCACTAAATGACATAACTTTGTGAGTGAAACAGAGACACATGATAGGCTATTGTTGCAATATATAATGCTTGTATTATGAGAGAGTGTGTGTGCTGGGTTAGTTAAGTGTACTTGGGTTGGAGTAGTATTGGGATAGGTGACCTACTAGAAAATGCTCAAGTCGTGTAGTTCTCTAAATTCAAAGCGACTAATATCTATATTTGGATCATGTGATATTATAATATGGTATCAATAGATAATATGAATGAATTATCCTATATCAAAAAGGGGATCGAAGATCCTGAACTATAAGTAGATAATATTATTTCAAAAAGTAGAAACATATTTTAGGATAAAACTGTAAAGTTAATAATAGAAAACTCCGTAGTTAAGCGTGTTTGAGCTGGAGTAATATTGAGATAAATGACCTCCGGGGAAGTGCCCAAGTCATGCATCTCTCTAAAACTGAAGTGTATAATACTTTTATATTTAGATCATGGGATATTACACAAAGAAAGGGAGGGTAGATGTTACAGCATTGTTTTGCATTAACTCTACTCCAAAAGTAAGTATGAGCTTAGAAAGCAGTGTGCCTTGAGTTTAGGAAGAACGTGTGTTGAGCTGATGGTAATTATCATGGTTCCAGTAAGAAGCAACAAGGAGATGATAAGAGGCAGTTGCACCGGGGTTTAGCTGGATACTTATCTAAAGGCCATGAATATTTCAATTGGTGGACATATGTAGAGCATGGGGTATTTCTTAATCAATATGTGTAGAGCATGGGTAATATGAAGTACTATGTATATAATTATCCGAATTTTTTTCGTTACACATAAAGAATTGCCAAAAAAAAAAAAAGGAATTTGCGGAGCTTAGCTGTAACAGAAGGGGTCAACCCTATTTTGGTTTTTTAATTATCAAAATTAAGGAAGATTTCATTATTCAAAAACAAAAAAAGGAAGATTTGGCCAATGCCTAATAACTCCTCCATCTGCAAGATGCAACTTGTCCAACCTTACAATATATATTAATATACAAAATGAGAAATACATCAATATTTTGTTCATATATAAAGAAGGCATTTAAAATATGCCATAAAAATTATAAATTATGTTCTTGACTTCGTGATTTGTAAATTGGCAATAACATATTCATATTAATTAATAAAAAAATCATATTAAATAGTGAGGCACCCAAGATTTTGAAAATCGGACCACCTTCAGAACCGATAGACTGAAAAGTTCAAGGCTCAGTGGTCGAACCGGGGTCGAACCGGGGTCGAACCGGGATGAAGTAAAAATTAAAAAAACTAATAAAATATAATATAAATATAGTTAAGATATATACTATTCACATATCAACACAATAATTAGACATAAAATAAGTGTTTAATAATTAAATTTAAAAAATAATATCTTATGTCAATAACCCAAAAAATAATTTCAAGCAAATTGAAATAACAATAACCCAACAAAATATTCGCAAATCAAATATTGAGTATAATATTTAGTATATTATTAAAAGATTTGAACAAATATATGCTTTATTAATATTAAAATACTAAATCATTTCATCATTTCATATCGATCATTAAAATACTAAAATACTAAATCATTTCGAAAGGATGGGGACCTGAGAGGAGAATGCGAGGCAAAAGAAATCGCGAGTTTGTGACTATCGCGCGAGTAGAGGCCGCAGAACGGAGGCTGAGTTAGGGACCCAGAGTTTAGGAAAGTTTTATTTTTATTTTAAACTCAACCGGTCGAACCGTATCGGTTCACCGGTTGACAGGTTGAACCGCGGTTTAGACCGGTTCTGGCCGATTTTAAGCGGATCCTGTTATAAAATTAAACCGGACCGGTTGGCTGACCGGTTCAGGGTTCGACCGGTTGAACCGGTCGGTCCGGTCTGATTTTTAAAACCTTGGGGGCACCTCTGATTTTATATTTAATCAAAAAATTTTAGTTTTAATAGTAATTAGAGCCATTATTTCGCCTCAATGTTTGCCCAAAAGGTACCTCATGATTACGTTATTATTTATATAACTCAGTAACACTTTTTTTTTTTCGATATAAGATTTTTATTTCTGTACTACTCTACCTAGATATCTGCCAAATGTTTTGTCCTTTTATTATTCTAAAAGGTTGCCAGACGTCTCCATTTTTCGCTCTCTTCAAATCAGATCACTTCGAGCTACTCTCAAAACTAAACTTATAATATCGCCTTTTATAGGTGATATGAAAATAAACAAGTGAAATTGAAATGCTAAAGATGAAGTTGTATTGAAATTGCCTTCAAGCAAAGCTCGATCAATCTCAAAATCGAGTTCGAGTCAAGATAGACTCACAAGTCAGCTAAAGGAAAAGAATAATAACAAATTGGAAATCATATTTACGATGAAGTACTCATATCTCCATCAGTATTACTTGCAATCCAAAACTTTATGTCTATCCCTTAATATAAATTATACATCCCTTCTCCCCCGGCTCTCCATGACTCCATCGAATCCAAAGAATCATGTCATCTCCCCCATCCCTTCTCCTTCCCCTACTTCTCCTCTTCTCCCTTCAAATTATCCCCATCGTCTCCGCAACAAACTACACAGATGGTCCTCTCTTCCACTACTGCTCCGGCAATAATTTCACCGCCGGCAGCCCATACGCGTCCAACCTTCGCCGACTCTTCGCCGACGTCATGACCTCCACCCCCATCAGCCCGAACCTCAACTTCTCCAGCAATTCGAACGGCAGTGTCTTCATCTTCGCCCAATGCCGCCCCGACGCTGCTGGAGACAACTGCGCTGCATGCCTGAACCAATCCATCATCACCGTAGGCGACCTATGCTCCGGCAACAGGACCGCCTCAATCCGATACAGCTACTGCGTCCTCCGCTACTCCGACCGCCCGTTCCTCTCCGTCGCCGATACCCCAATGATCAGCACTTTGTACTCAACGAAAACCCCCGCTAATACGTCGGAGTTTAGCCGGAAGGTGGGAGATATGCTCGCCGGAATTCTACCCAAGGCCGCCGGATCAGAGAAGAAGATAGCGGTTGGGACGACGAATATCCCGTCGGAGCAGCCGGATTCCATGAAGATCTACGGGCTGGCGTGGTGCACCAACGATCTCTCGCAAGACGACTGCTTCCAGTGCTTGGATCATGTGCTTAAGGCCTACATGAGTTGCTGCGCGGATCACAAAGGGGGAGGGCAGATGACGACGAGCTGCATCGTGACCTACGACGATCACGCCATCTACAATGAGACTATGCTTCAGGCGGCGCCGGTGGCGGCACCGGTGGCAGCGCCTGTGGCGGCTCCTTCCGCCGGTGAAACCGGTAAGCGTAACCCTCTTCCGACCCACGCTTCCATTTATTACCAAAATACGTCTTTGCATGTTTACCGAAATACAGGAGAATTACATATTACGTTGGCCATTTGAAAAGTGAAGAGGGTAGGATGGTAATTGCCTTGAAAAAACAAAGCCTATTATTAAAACTTAGAAAGCCGTCAACTTTTTAAAAACACTCTTATTAATATTTTATATTTTTTTTATCGTACATACATTAAAATATATTAATTTTATTTCACCAATTATGCACTTTTAATAAGAGTGTACAAATAAATCTGAAAAATCGAAAACCAATTTGGTTCAATTTCAAATACAGTTTCAAATTTATGGAAACCTTTGGTTCGAATCAATTCTCAATTCTAATACTCGAATAAATCAAAATTGACCTGAACTGAATTAATTATTAATTATGAATCTTTAACATAAAAATTAATATTGAGAGTCTATTTGTTTGCAAGGTTAAATTTAACAAGATTAAGATTAAATTTGAACCGAGATACTTTTTTTATTAAAAGTAGTGAATGATGTGAAATAAAATTAGTTATTATATTGAGATATGTGAGGGATGCGATATAAAATTAATTATTATGTTAGGATATGTTATGAATGTGATATAAAATTAATTATTATGTTGGAATATATTACAGATGTGATATAAGTTAGTTATTATTTTAATAATGTGTGTAGGATGTGTAATAAAGTTAATTTTTAATATTAAATTTTATATATGATGCGATATGTAAAATTAAAATTAAACTAGATTAATTTTTAATTTCCAAATAAATAGGGCCCGACACTTTTGAAATAAATTGAGACATATTTAAAATTAAAATTTCTAATTTTAACTATTTAAAAGTAATTATTTAATTTTTGAAAACTATATTATATTTTTTATGATAGTATAAAAAAAATATGTTTTACGTTTAGAACTAAACCCGAATCAATCTCAAAATACTGTAAAACGCATTAAACCCACAGCTGTGTTACAGGTACAGTTATTTTTATGAAAATATATTTGAAAAAAAAATAATTGAACCTTAGTGCACAACTATAAATATAATTTACAAATTATTTATCTATCATAGTTTTAAAGATGAATTTTTACCACAATTACTGTTATAAAATTACTGTTATGTCCACTAAAGGCTTGAGTGATCTATTTAAAACTTTGAAGTTTTATATGATATTTTAGTATTAACATGTAGTTCCAGCGTTGCATCTTAGTCATACACGTGACGGATGGGAGAGTACTAACCCTATTATGATAATTATTTTTGCATATCTCAAACTTCGGCCATGACGGTTTGGTCAAACCTCGCCAGGAGGATTGGGCTACAGTAGTCCCAAAACCTCGGGCCCGATGATTCAGCCTTCCACAAACATTGTGGATGAGATATCCAGCCCTCCGCAAAACTCGTGGATGATGTATCCTAGTTCTCCCCAAACATTGTCGCCGATATTCCGAGCTGTCTTCCAACACCATAGATGACGATGTTTCGCTGCTGCATCTGTCGCTATCAGCATGACCCGACCACACCATTTTCAATAGTGTATGCTCTCTGCGTACTGCTGTCTCTTAGAATTCCTTCTTCTTACGTCAACATAAATAATATTAGATATTCTAGAATAACACGCAAACAAAAAAGGATCAAGTAATAAGGTTGAAGCCACGTTTTAAATCAAAAAAAGGAAAAAAAACTCAGGCATTGTTGGAGGCAACTTCGACATACAAGGAAAGAGCTTCATACAAATAAAATCTGTTATTAAACTTTATAATTAACTCGGATAATGAGCTTGATGAAGCACTGTAAGTTGGAGCTAAGCTTCACTTCCCCAAAATCATTAGATCTGCTATGAATAAGGCAACTTACTTGGAGCTCGATTCCAAGAAATCGATCTAGAAGAATAGCATCGAATTTCGAAGGTTACGTTGGCCTAGAATGTAGAAGAGAATGGCGGGATTTGGGGCAGGAGACGAGAT
Source organism: Apostasia shenzhenica (assembly GCA_002786265.1). Taxonomy (NCBI): domain Eukaryota; kingdom Viridiplantae; phylum Streptophyta; class Magnoliopsida; order Asparagales; family Orchidaceae; genus Apostasia; species Apostasia shenzhenica. The sequence goes on along the minus strand of KZ452007.1, from coordinate 140,958 downwards.
GCGCATCAACGGTGTTAAGTAGAGAAGAAGCGGAGAACAGAGAATCCCTTATTTGTGGAGTTTTATATTTTGAGAGGAGCATGTGATTAAAAACTTTATTACTGGCATTTTAACATTAAAATTCATATAGAATAGAATATAAATGATTCATATATGCCAAGTAAATTCAAATGGTATTTTGACATTGTTAAAGTACTCGACACTACGTAGAGCCTGCCTACCCACATGGCATCTTATTATTAGGTTTCTCGTAGAATTAAAAAAATATTTAGTAGATGAGGGGACTGGGGGGATATAATAAATTTTTTTGTTGAAAGGGATAAAATAGAAATTTTTTGTTTTTGTTTTCTTCCTAGAAGTTCTCTTTGATCTTTTATGACTTGGTGTAGCTATGGGGAAGCATCCCAAAGATCTTGAAAGCTTCTTCTACAGGACTGCCGGAAGACTTTCACTTAAGTTCCTGAGGTTTACTCGGCTCGTCATACAGGTCCATAATTTTAAAAACATGCCAGACAGGTCCTTAAAATTTATTATATAGGTCATTGTGTTCCTTCTGTGACAGTATTCGTTAAACGAAGTCAAAATTATGAAAAATACCTTTTTTACCTTTGATTTTTACGGCTGCCCGCCGTATCGGAGTCCGCGCGCAGGCCGCTGGCAGCGCGCTCAAGCGGTCGCACGAGCTAGTGTGTGCGCGCGGATAGCCGCTCCCGGATAGCCAGTGGCTCGTGGGACGCCAGCTCGCGGCCCTGCGCTCAGTGCGTCGGCACGCTGGTCGCTGCAGCACGCGGCTCTATTTGTCGGCTCACGGCCCCGCGCTCAGTGCGCCTACTCGAACGTCGGTGCGCGCGGAGGTTACAATTATAATTTTTCAATAAAGAATTACAATTTTTTTAATTAAAATTTTGATTTAACCGAATATTTAATGAAAGTTATTTAATTGAACCTTATTGGAAGCTTTTTATAAATATTAAAGACCAAAATGACCTATATAGTAAGTTTTGAGGACCTGTCTCGCATGTTTTCAAAATTATGGACCTGTGTGGCAAGTTGGGTAAACCTCAAGGGAATGGGTGGAATTACCCCTATTTTATATTTTATCCTACATAAATTCTAACATTAAATATTCACTTTATTTCATATCCAACATAATTTTAAGTATAAGTCACTTTATTTTACATTATACATATTTTTTTAAATAATTTTCATTAAAATTTTAAACTATTTTTTTCCTCCACTTCTTTACTTATAAAAAATAAATAAAAAAAGCACCATGTTTGGGCAGAAGGAAAGGGATATTTCAACGAACAGATTGTTACAAAGTCAACGGTCAATGCCAACAAAGTCATCAACGCGCCATCTTCTTCTCAACTCCTTCCTGCAATAATACTTCCATTCTCAGCATTCTCCGTTAATGACCCCCGCCTTCTCTCCTCGTCTCCTTCTTCTTCTTCTTCTTCTTCTTCTTCATCTTCATCTTCTTCCTTTGCAAATCATACTAGTGCTATTTCTCGCTTCCAAATCCTCGGCCGAAGAACCCATTCTCCTCGCGTACTGCGGCAACACGACCTACTTCCCCGCGAGCCCTTACAAATCCAACCTCGACGCCCTCATCTCCAAGCTCATTCCCTCTACTCCAGCAACACCCTTGGCAACACCCCATCCTCCCAAATCTACGGCCTCGCGCAGTGCTGCCCGGATGTATCTCCGGCCACCTGCTTCGACTGCTTCAGCCAATCCGCTGCAGCTGCCGCCGGCGACGGCGTTCCCATATTCGGCCGTGATAGCGACTGCCTACTTCGGAGGTCTGCCTCCTCCGAGCCGACCACTGCGTGCTCCGCTACTCCGACCAGAGCTTCTACTCCCAGCCTGAACTGTCGAATTATCGTCAAATAAGGAACATTGTTAACGCTTCGGGGTTAACTCCGATCCGCCAAAAATTTACGGGATGGCTTGGTGCACCAGAGATCTTAGCAGCGATGATTGTCTCCTTTGCCTCTGCCGGGCAGCGGAGTACTTGCCGTCCATGCGTGTCGGCGGCCAGGTTGTTACGGTGAGCTGTTCTGTGAGGTTTGAGACCAGTCCATTCTTCTCTCCGTCCATGGTGCAGCCGCCGTCTCAGCCAGTAGCATCACCGCCGGCTGCTATTGGGCGGAAAAAGTAATCCCTGTTCTCTTTGATCGAATCAAAAGATGAAATTTTTGTTCGGTGGGAGCCTCAAAAACACCACAAAAAAGCTGAGGCAGAGAAGGAATCCAGCTGAGCCGAGTAGTGTTCTGTTCAAGTTTAAGCTCGTTTATTAACAGCTTGTTTGAGCTTGAGCTCAGTTCATTTGAGCCAAGCAGTGTTTTGTTCTCTTTATCAG
>KZ452007.1:68405-136491 GCA_002786265.1 Apostasia shenzhenica | reverse complement strand
GGGTTGCTGCTTGGAAGAGAATGAAAAGTTGCTCGTCTACGAATACCTTCCTAATTCAAGCCTTGACAAATTTATATTTGGTCAGTATTATATTTTCATTTACTATGGTTTATGCTGAAGCTTACTCTAAAGATATTTAATTTTTCTTCTTTTTGCATATTGAAGCTCAAGATCCTATTAAGCGATTCCAGTTAGATTGGGTAACCAGATATAAAATTATTGAAGGTACAGGTAGAGGACTCCTCTATCTTCACGAAGATTCAAGGCTTCCAATCATTCATCGAGATCTGAAAGCAAGTAACATTTTGCTAGATAACTCCATGAGGCCTAAAATTTCTGATTTTGGCCTAGCTAGGCTCTTCAACAATGATGAAACACAGCAAAACACTAACCGAATTGTTGGCACATAGTAAGTGTAATATCTTTATTTCAAGAAATTACTAGTACATAGATCAAAATTCTCTAATTTTTTTTTATAGTGGATACATGGCGCCAGAATATGCAATGCGTGGTCACTTCTCTACTAAATCAGATGTATTTAGCTATGGAGTATTGATACTTGAGATCATCAGCGGAACAAGAAATGTTCGATTTAGAGACTCAACATCTTTGGACCTCCTCAGCTATGTAAGAAAGTTCATAGTCACTGCCCATTCTGACAAGTTAATAACAAAAAGTTGTGCTTTTCTTACATCTTTATGCTAATTACTACTTGATTCTTATTGTTTGATAAACCAACATCTCAGTTATTTCATATTATATCTTTATTAAAGATATAGATTTTGACTTTCTGAAAAATATTAGTGACAAATATAGAAGTTTTAGTTAAAATTCCTTAAAGAGATTGATTTTAAGGGGCAGTGCATTTCCCTTTGATTAAAATTCTTATAAATACTAATTAATTGATGTTGTTTGATAATGTTTTTTAAAATGTGAAAAAAACCGACAAAAAAATTGAACTTAAACAATTTTCACTGACCAATATTTTTCGTGGCATTTCATCGAATAGGCTTGGCAAAATTGGAATGGAAGAACAGCATTACAAGTAGTAGATCAATGTCTTGGAAATGATTACAACATAAAAGAAGCATTGAAATGCATTCACATTGGGCTTCTTTGTGTCCAGAATGAGCCATCTCTGCGACCAAGCATGGCTTCAGTGATGCAGATGCTTGGTTCATATTCTTTCACGCTTCCCAAGCCATTAACGCCAGGATTCTATGCTGGGGACTTAGGAGATGAATTAGAGATTAATATTTTTGAGAAGATGGGGCTTCCAAACTCTGCAAATGTTGTCACTATTAGTGATGTGGAAGCTAGATAGCAATTTGATGCTCGCTCATGCTGATGCCAAATTTCAACATCAAAATTGTTTCTTTATTGTAATTGCAAATTTTAATATTTTCTTAAATAGTAATATTTTATTTTACTGTAATAGCTTTGGTGTGATCCACTTCTACTTTGCCATCACAGAATCTACCAAAGATTGTATTGTTATGCTGTGGCCTTTACATACTAAAACTTTTGATTCATCTAGTGGAACCTCTGATTTTTGGCACATAAACTCGGATAATGCTGTCTCTTGTAGCCTCGAAATTAACTTGACTTAGCTTTAGTCAGATATCTAAAATTGTCCTATTAAACAAGTCGACTCAATTTGAGTTAGTTCAAACTACTTTAAAAGAGCATGCAACCATCTCCAAATTTTTTTTTTCTGGTTAGAGTTTTGTCTAGGTAAGTTCCGCTTGCTAATTCTCTTTTTGGCTCTTGATCAGATTTTTAGCTCTTCATCCTACACATCCTTGACTTATTTTCTTTTAAATCTTGATCGGATTTAATTTTCTTGCTCATGCTAATTGTCCGTGTTAAACTCATTGATTTTGATGATGATAAATACATTAATAATAATATACTAAATTAATCTCTCATTTATTAGTACATGCTACCATTTTTTTTTAGTCATAAAAGTCAAAGTTGTTGGAAGGTTTTGGTATTTGGAAATTTCAACTAAGAATTGTCTAAATGGGATAATTAAAGTATTTGAAAAAAAAATTAAAAAATTTAATTTTCAAATTTTTATAATTTCATTGTTTACGAACTAATTTGTGATCCGATGATTCAAATATTCTTCCAAACGAACTGCTTTATTATTTTAGAGGTTTTAATTTGATATCAAAACATTATGAAATTTTAAATCAGTGCTCTTAATACAAAATGAAACAAGTAATGCAATCTTAACACAAAATTAAACATAAAATATTATCTTAACATTAAATATGAAATGCAATTTATCATGTGAATAATATAGAATTAATAAGTTAATATCAATTAACATGCAAAAGTTGAGGAGAAGTTAGGATAGTTTGCTTGTTCACTAGATTTTTGTGAAAATTCTAAAAGAAATTAATGCGTTCAAAGAAATTTCAATGATTAGATTAAGAGAATAAAAAAAATTATCAAACACTCAAATTAGCTTAAACATGAAAAAGAAGGGAGCATGGCAACTGAACAATTGAATTTTACCGTTAATTAACTTTAGAACACCTGTAACATGAAGGTTCTTTAAAAGAAGCTAATGAAATAAAATAACACAAAAAAAAAATGAAAGAAACCCTACAAACATGAGAAAATAGTGAAAAATAGGCCAAAAAGTGGTGATGCGAAGCCCTAAATTCAAATAAATTATTAATGTGACACGTGTATTGCACCTGTGCATATTATTATTATTATTATTATTATTATTATTATTATTTTACACTTGTCTATATCTCCTCGTGCTTTAAATACACGAAATAATTGTTCTTAGGGGGTGTTTGGATCGTTGTTATCTTAATGTTATATTATGTAATCTAGATGTCATGACATCTACATGTCATCTTTTGATTAATAATTTTATAATTTTATAGAAGATTATTTATACATATCATTAAATCAAATAATTATTTTCTCTAGATAGCATAACGTAACGTCAAGATAACATTGATTCAAATGGCCCCATAAATTCAAGATAACAAGATGGATGAATCTTTTTGGATGTAATACGAATTTAACCGTCCCACAGTAATTGGTCCATTGACTCAGTCTCCCAGTCCTTCACTTGGTGGCATAAATCACTTTATGAAATGGGTAGAGTTTTGCAAATTTGACTCAAATAAAATTTAGGAATAGTTACACTCTCGTCTTTAAGTTTAAGACTTATTATCACACATGTCTACCTTTTTAAAATTATAATATCAGGTCCATAGTACAGGTCTTTTTTTATTATTATTAAAATAATTTAAAATTACCATTATATCCTTACCTCTCTGTCTCTACCTGATTTGACGGCCGCGGGCAGTCGCCGCGCTACCACGCGTGGATGCCGGTGGCTTCGCGCTGCCACGGAACACCGCTGTCGGCTACGCTGGGTCATGCAGCCGCCGGATTGGGAGGAGAGAGAGGGGTCTCCTCTCGATCCGGAGGCCGCACCACCCCTGTGTGGCCTCCGGCGGCTTCGCCTGGCTGCGAGCCGTCGCGTGGCCGCTGCATGGGAATGAGAGAGAGGGGGAGTTTCTCTCTTCTCCCTGTCCGGAGGCCGCGCCACCTCAGAGCTCGATTCCAAGAAAGTGAACTAGAAGAATAGCACCGAATTTGCAAAGGTTACATTAAATCTTTGCAAATCAAGGCTGCAAAACCTAGAATGCAGAAGAGAATGGCGGGATAAACGAGCTTAAACTTGGTTGTGAAAAAAGAGTTGATGCATGTAAGAGAGAAGAAAGAAGGAAAGTTTATTGACTCCTCTCCATGTGATCGTTGGACACACTATCCAATGGTCACATGTGTCCAACGTCTCTGTTTGATTGAAGGAAAAAAGATATTTCAAAAAAAGTAAATTGCACAAGACCTCTGAGGTTAGAGTAGCGCTGCAAATAGGTCTCACGTTTTGAAAAACTTAGATTTGGATTCTCGAGTTTGTGTTTGTGCTGTCATTTGGTCCCTTAGTTTAAATATCGCTTTTTTGGATGGTCCAATTAGACATTAACGGTTAAATTTGACTGTTAGTCATATTCTATGAACCAAAATATCTTTATAACTCTTTCGAAATTCTTTAAAATAATATGAAAAATCTGAGGATAAAATAGTAAAAGATATGTAAATTTCAGACTTGGGACCAAATTGTAGCGCAAACACAAACTAGGAGACCCAAAACTAGGCTTTTGAAAATATAGGATCTATTTGCAGTCTCATTCTAACCTCAAGGGCTCCTATGTAATTTATCTTTTCAAAAATTTTTTAAAAAAATTTAGAAAAATATATATAAAATATAAAATAAAGTGAGTTAATTATATTAAAAATTGTGCTGAATGTAATATAAAGTGTTTCTTTAATATTAAAATTTATATATGATGAGATATAAAATAATTTTTAAATTTTTTTAAAAAAATAAATTTAAGATTTTAATGACAGCTAAAATAAGTCATATTTTATAATTTTTTTTGCCAAACAGAAGCTTAGGCCCTATTTGGCACGAGAACTAAAATGAGAACCAAAATGATATTTGTTTAAATAATAATAATAATAAATTAATTTTTTAAATATTCTACACAAATTTTAATAAAAAATATTATTTTATCTTACATACTCAATAATTTTAAATAAAAAATATATATTTTATTTCACATCTTAGATTAAAATAATCGATTCTAATATTTTAGTGTAGGATGTGGAATAAAGTAGATATTTTTATTGAAATTTATTACGTATCTGAAGTAAAATAATGTTATCTTATATTTGAATTTATGTAGAGTGATTAAAAAAATTAATTTATTATTATTTTTTAAATTAATATCATTTTAATTCTAATTTTAGTCATTGCACTAATATATCATTGTTTGGCAATGCACTAAAAATCAAGGCTAAAATTACCCACGATCAAAATCTTAAATTTATTTTAAAAAAATTTAAAAAATTATTTTATATCTTATCTTACACAAATTTCAACATTAAACAATCACTTTATTTCACATCCAACACAATTCTCAATAAATCAATCAACTTTATTTCATATTATACACAATTTTAAATATAACCAACTTACTTTATTTCACATTATATACATTTTTCAAAAATGACTAAAAATTCTAACCAAATTTTTTTTTATTACCAAAGAGAGCCTTAGTGTCTGTAGCAACTAAATTTTATTAAAATTTAAAATTTTTTGAGTCGCTCGCAATGGAGGCGACTCAAAGTCAACGGCGCCATTAGTACGGTGCCTATTATGCAAATTATATTTAATTAATACTTAAATAACTAATTAATTAAAAATTAGTGCTTAATCATATAATTAGCTAGTCCGGTCTATTATTCCCGCTGCGGCTGACGTTTGAACTGCAATTTATTTATGACAAATTAAGTCCAGATCTCTGAGTTTAATATTTAATATTATACAAATTTGTATTTTTAAAATTATACGATCAAGTCTCAGAATTTTAATAAATTATTAAATAAGTATTTTTTATTTTTTTATTATTAAATTTTTTAAAATTACTATTTTATAATGAATTCAATATTATAATTTTAAAACAGTAATTTTTAAAAAATTTAATAAAAAAATTTATTTAATAATTTATTAAACTCAAAGATCTGATATTATAAATTTAAAAATATAAATCTACATAATATTAAATATTAAATTCAGAGATCTGAACGTAATTTACCTTTTTATTTATTTTGTTTGAATTTCTGTCTATGACTTGATCGCACTAGGCTTTAATAAAAGAGCTGTCTTTTCAATATATGTACTATTAGTTTATTTTTTGGTCCACCAATAATATTCTTTATTACATTTACCTCGTCCATTATATATATTACATATATATTTATTTATTTATGAAATAGTCGTCTATGAAAGAAAAAAAAAGATAGAACAGTTCATATTGTAATATTTATGTTGGTAGGAATATGTTTATAGAGTTCGTCAAATTGCGGGAGGGGAAGCCATGCAGTAAGAAAATGAAAAATTATTGACTCGGATCATTATATTATGTCAATCGTTAAGCACTCAATTGGAGCGCACGAGGCAAACAAGTGAGTCCCGTATGCCGTCACACGCGCACAATAGTGAAGAAACATCGTTTTACATTATTTTTTCTCACCTTTTTGTGTCATTTTTTTCTTTTTTTTTATAAAATTTTTGTTGCATAATATTTTTTATTTGATTTATATATTATACAAAGTTTAAAAAGTGAATACAAAATTAAAAATATCCATACCGAAGAGTATTATTTTTTTATTTTGTCCTTATTAAGTAACCATATTTTATTAATGTTTTAAAGTTATTACAAATTTTAACAACTTTATTTTATTTTTAACACAAATTTTAGTATTAAAATTAGCTTAATTTCATATGTTACATGTACATATCTCTATATTAAAATATATATTTATTTTCATCAATTTCATAAAATAAAATATTTTTTCTTTCTTCATTAAAAAATAACTCCAAATAGGGCTTTTGTATAAACTTTTTTTTGCTTTATATTTGTTTTTTGACTTTATGTACGTATGTAAACTAAGCAAATATTATTATACAATAAAAATTTTTGCAAACAGATAAAATGACACAAAACGGCATTTCTTTGTTGTTACATGCATGGCATAGTATGCAGGACTCACGTACTTGCTTAGCATTGGGCACCTAATAGATGAGCTGGCATAATAACCTAAGCCAATAACTTTTTCGAGAAAATGCTCCTCTTTCTATTACGTGAAAAGTTGCAATTCTTTTGACATCTATAAATATGATAGTATCACATATTCCATAACCTTTTGGAAAGTGCTTAAGTCATGCAGCTCTTTAAAACTAAAGTGGATAATATTTCAACATTCGGGATATTACACAGAGAAGGGGAGGGCAGATATTACAGCATTGTTCTGCTTTAGCTCTACTCCAAAAGTAAATATGAGCTTAGAAAGCAGTGTGCCTTGAGGTTAGGAAGAAGATGCGTTGAGCTGAAGGTAATTGTCATGGTTTCAGTAAGAAGCAGTAAGTAGATGATAATAGGCAGTTGCACCGAGGTTTAGTTGGATGCTCATCTAAAGGCAATGAACATTTCAATTGGTGAACATGTGTAGAGCATGGGTAATATGGGGTACTATGTATGTAATTATCCGAATTTTTTTTGTTACACATAAAGAATTGTAAAAAAAAAAAGAAAAAGGAATTGATGGAGCTTAGCTGTAACAGAAGGGGTCAACCCTATTTTGATTTTTTAATTATCAAAATTAAGGAAGATTTCATTATTCAGAAAAAAAGGGGAAGATTTGGCCAATGCCTAATAATTCCTGCATGTGCAAGATGAAAATTCTCCAACCTTACAATATATATTAATATACAAAATGAGAAATTTGTCAATATTTTGTTCATATATAAAAAGGCATTTAAAAAATGCCATAAAAATTATAAATTATGTTCTTGACTTTGTGATTTGTAAATTGGCAATAACATATTCATAATAATTAATCAAAAAAAAATATTCATATTAAATATTGAGGCACCTCTGATTTTATATTTAATCAAAAACTTAGTTTTAATAGTTATTAGAGCCATTATTTGGCCTCAATGTTTGCCCAAAAGTACGTCATGATTACGTTATTATTTATATAACTCAGAACTTTTTTTTTCTTTTCGATATAAGACTTTCATTTCTGTACTACTCTACCTAGCTATCTGCCAAATGTTCTGTCCTTTTATTATCCTAAAAGGTTGCCAGACATCTTCATTTTTCGCTCTCTTAAAATCAGATCACTTCGAGCCACTCTCAAAACTAAATTTATAATATCTCCTTTTATAGGTGATATGAAAATAAACAAGTGAAATTGAAATGCTAAAGTTGAAATTGTATCGAAATTGCCTTCAAGCAAAGCTCGTTCAACTCAACCGCAAAATCGAGTTCGAGTCAAGATAGACTCACAAGTCAGCTAAGGAAAAAAATAATAACAAATTGGAAATCATATTTACGATGAAGTACTCATATCTCCATCAGTATCACTTGCAATCCAAAAGTTTAGGTCCAGCCCTTAATATAAATTATACATCCCTTGTCCCCCGGCTCTCCATGACTCCATCGAATCCAAAGAATCATGTCATCTTCCCCATCCCTTCTCCTTCCCCTACTTCTCCTCTTCTCCCTTCAAATTGTCTCCATCGTCTCCGCAGCAAACTACATCGGGGAACCCCTCTTCTACGACTGCTCCGGCAATAAGTTCACCGCCGGCAGCCTATACGCCTCCAACCTCGGCCGACTCTTCGACAACGTCACCAACTCCACCCGCATCAGCCCGAACCTCAGCTTCTCCAGCAATTCGGGCGGCAGTGTCTTCATCTTCGCCCAATGCCGCCTTGACGTCGCTGGAGACATCTGCGCTTCATGCCTGAAACAATCCATCAACACCGTCGGCGACAAATGCTCCGGCTTCATGACCGCCTCAATCCGATACAACTACTGCGTCCTCCGTTACTCCGACCACCCGATCCTCTCCGTCGCCGATACCCCATGGTTCAAAAATATGACATCGGGGAATGCCGCGGCTAATCCGGAGGATTTTAGCCGGAAGGTGGGAGATATGCTGGCCAAAATTCTACCCGAGGCCGCCCGATCGGAGAACAAAGTAGCGGTTGATTCGACTGAGATCCTGTCGGCCCAGCCGGATTCCATGAAGATCTTCGGGCTGGCGTGGTGCACCAACGATCTCTCGCAGGGCGACTGCTTCCACTGCTTGGATCAGGCGTTCAAGCGCTACATGAACTGCTGCGGGAAATGCACAGGGGGAGGGGGGATCACGACGAGCTGCATCGTGACTTACGACGATCACTCTATGTACAATGATACTATGCTTCGGGCGGTGCAGGTGGCGGCGCCTTCCGCCGGGGAAACCGGTAAGCGTAACCATCTTCTGAACCACGCTTCCATTTACTACCAAAATAAGTCTTTTTTTTTCATTAAAACATTTTTAGAGATATACATAAATTAAAATACATTAATTTTATTTCACGAATTATACACTTTAATTAAAAGTGTTCAAATAAATGTGAAAAATTGAAAACCAATTTGGTTCAATTTCAATTTCATATTTATGGAAACCACTTGGTTCGAATCAGTTCTCGATTCTAATACTCGGATAAACCAAAATTGTCAGGAACTAAATTAATTGTTAATCGTTAAATATTAATTATGAATCTTTAAAATAAAAATTAATATCGACTCTTTTGAAATAAATTGAGACATATTCAAAATTAAAATTTCTAATTTTAACTATTTAAAAATAATTATTTAATTTTTAAAAATTTTATTGTACTTTTTATAATAGTATGAAAAAAAATATATTTTACGCTTTGATTAGAACTTTAAAAAGATATTTAGAGAACCTAAAATTAACACTTAGAAAACATTAAATGGAAATAAGCAAATTCTCTACATTTTTGTACATGAGATCATGTCATCTTTCAAATTAATTCAGTTTTTTAATTTCTTTTAGTCAAGATTTATATATGGTATATGTTTTCATTAGGTCTTTTTATTACCTATTAATAAAATGAACTAATTTTGTTATACTTAAGATCTCTACTATAATGACACAAAGATTGACAATTTAGAGGATTATGACATGTAATGTGCAAATGCTTCAAAAATGCAAATATTATTTTTAAGTACACATCTGCCTTATAAATAAACTTCGAAAATTATTCTATGAAAATTGATTGAACTGAACTCTAGTGTTAAAGAAAAATATTAATGTATAAGAGTAATTCAATATCTATTTACAAGATGCTACAAAATTCAATGAAAAGGAACATACCCCTTTTCTAACAAAATTACTTAAAATAGCATAACATGCAAGAAAATCAATTGTATTATTTACATTACATGAAATATATGAAATTTTATAAAAATTGTCATAAAAATGCATATGATATGCTCAATAATGAGATAAATATGTGATATATTATGGTAAGTGTTGGCTACCTTAGGTCTCTCGATGAATCTCCACATTATGTCCACTAAAGGCTGGAGTGATCTATTTAAAACTTTTAAGTTTTATATGGTATTTTAGTGTTAACACGTGGTTTCAATGTTGCATCTTAGTCATACATGTGGCGGATGGGAGAGTACTAACCCCATTATGATTATTATTCTTGCATATCTCAAACCTCGGCCACGAGAATTGGGCTACAGTAGTCCCAAAATCTCGGGCCCGACGTTTCAGCCTTTCACAAACATCGTGAATGAGATATCTGGCCCTCCGCAAACCTCGTGGACGATGTATCCCAGCTCTCCGCAAACCTCATGGACGATGTATCCCAACTTTCTGCAAACCTCGTGGACGATGTATCCTAGTTCTCTCCAAACATCGTCGACGATATTTCGAGCTGTCTTCCAACACCATTGGTGACGATGTTTCGCTGCTGCACCTGTCGCTATCAGCATGACCCGACCACACCATTTTCAATGGTGTATGCTCTCTGCGTACTGCTGTTTCTTAGAACTCCTTCTTCTTACGTTAACATAAACAATATTAGATATTCTAGCATAACACGCAAACAAAAAAGGATCGAGTAATAAGGTTGAAGCCGCGTTTTAAATCAAAAAAAGGAAAAAAAAACTCAGGCATTGTTGGAGGCAACTTCAACATACAAGGAAAAAGCTTCATACAATTAAATAAAATCTGTTATTAAACTTTATAATTAACTCGGATAATGAGCTTGATGAAGCAATGTAGGTTGGAGCTAAGCTTCACTTCCCCAAAATCCTTAGATCTGCTATGAATAAGGCAACTTACTCGAAGCTCGATTCCAAGAAATCGATCTAGAAGAATAGCATCGAATTTGCGAAGGTAACGTTGACCTAGAATGCAGAAGAGAATGGTCCTGGACTGGAGGGTTACTGTCTGGTGCAAGGTGACTCCTATCAGACTGGCCAGGAGAATTCCAGCCCCCTGGGACTGTGATCCAGATGCACCATCGACATGAAGGGACCATGAAGCGGCTTCATGTTTGGCAGACGGTGGTTCCGAAGTAGAAAGTTCTGTGAAGAAGTCGGCAATGCCTAAGCCTTGATTGTTGTTCGTGGGACATACTTGATATCGTACTCGCCCAGCTCGATGGACCATTTGAGGAGTCTCCCCGAGACTTCAGGAGTATGCAGTATCTTTAGGAGTGGCTGATCAGTGACCACTTAGATAGTGTGGGACTGGAAGTAGGGACGTAGTTTTCTTGCTACCATAAGAAGGGCTATGGCTAGCTTTTCCAGTGTGGGGTATCGGCTCTCAGCGTCTAGGAGAATGTGACTGATGTAGAAGATAGGATGTTGTACCCCCTTATCGTCGTCGATGAGGACAGTTGATACCGCGGTGTCAGTCAAGCCTAGGTACAAAGACAAGAGAGCCCCTTCCTTTGGTGCCACTAGTATCGGGGATGAGGTAAGATACCTCTTCAGTTCCGTGAACGCAGTTTCACATTCATCAGTCCACTGACCCCTTTTATTGTTGCACAAACATCGAAAAAAGGGTGAACATCGGTCCCCAGCTTTTGAGATGAATCTTTCGAGGCTGTTAATTCGTCATGCCAACTTCTGAATTTTCTTAGTCGTTTTAGGAGAGGGCATTTTCAGGATCGCTGAAATGTTTTTCTGGATTAGCCTCCGTACCTCTGGCCTAAATTAGGTAGCTCAGGAACTTCCCTAAAACTCCACTTCCCGTTGGCTTTCTTCACCATGACAATGTTGGTGAGCCACCGAGGGTATTGGATTTCCCTGATGTAACCTGCTCCAAGCAATCAACGGTGTTAAGTGTTTAGGAGAGGAGATGCGCATCAACGGTGTTAAGTGGAGAAGCAACGGAGAATAGAGAAGCCCTTATTTGTGGAGTTTTATATTTTGAGAGGAGCATGTGAGTAATTACCTTATTACTGGCATTTTAACATTAAAATTTATATAGAATAGAATATGAATGATTCATATATACCAAGTAAATTCAAATGGTATTTTGACATTGTTGCAATGCTCGACACTAAGTAGAGCCTGCCTACCCACATGGCATCTTATTATTAAGTTTCTCATTGAATTAAAAAAAAAAATAGTAGACGAAGGGACTAGGGAGGATATAATAAATTTTTTTGTTGGAAGGGACAAAAGAGAAATTTTTTGTTTTTGTTTTTTTTCCTAGAAGTTCTCTTTGATCTTTTATGACTTGGTGTAGCTATGGGGAAGCATCCCAAAGATCTTGAAAGCTTCTTCTATAGGACTGCCGGAAGACTTTCAGCCAAGTACGAACTGAAAGTTTTATACTAAGTCCTATTTGACAATTGACTAAATAAAATTTATTTTAGCTACCACTAAAATCTAAAATTTATTTTAATTTTTTTTTAAAATTATTTTATAAGGGCAATTTCACTTAAGTTCCTGAGGTTTACTCGGCTTGCCACGCAGGTCTACAATTTTGAAAACATGCCAAACAGGTCCCTAAAATTTACTGTATAGATTATTGTGGTCCTTCTGTGACGTTAAACGAAGTTAAAATTACGAAAATACCCTTTTTACCTTCAATTTTTCCGGCTGCCCGCAGCGTCGGCGTCCGCGGGCAGGCCGCCGGCAGCGCGGGCAAGCGACCGCACGAGCCAGTGTCTGCTCGCGGATAGCCGCTCTCGGGACACCTCCGATAAGCCAAAAATTTACGGGATGGCTTGGTGCACCAGAGATCTTAGCAGCGATGATTGTCTCCTTTGCCTCTGCCGGGCAGCGGAGTACTTGCCGTCCATGCGTGTCGGCGGCCAGGTTGTTACAGTGTGCTGTTCTCTGAGGTTTGAGACCAGTCCATTCTTCTCTCTGTCCATGGTGCGGCCGCCGTCTCAGCCAGTAGCATCACCGCCGGCCGCTATTGGGGGCGGAAAAGGTAATCCATGTTCTCTTTGATCGAATCAAAAGATAAAATTTTTGTTTGGTGGGAGCCTCAAAAACACCACAATGCTGAGGCAGTAAAGGAATCAAGCTGAGCCGAGTAGTGTTCTTTACAAGTTTAAGCTCGTTTATTAACAGCTTGTTCGAGCTTGAGCTCAGTTCATTTGAGCCGAGCAGTGTTTTGTTCTCTTTACCAGTCTTCTAGGAGAAAAAAGGTTCGTCGACACACTCGCCTATTGTGTTTGCCATCAAGGATTGAGTTGTGCCTGCCTGCTGAGGTGTCTCGAGCAAGTCCTCTTGATTTACAACAATGAAAGTCTGCTTGTCTTAGTTTGCCAGATTCTACGGCAAAGTCCAGATTCTTCTTATAGCATTTCTCTATTATGTGGCTGGAAATCTTATAAAGAGTGCTATATTTCACCAAATTATTTTCCTACAGATTTGAAAATCTATCCTCTGTTTATTGGGAAATACGTAAGAAATATCTCATATTAGATGATTAACAATAAATTAAAATGTAGATATACAAGAGCTGACCTTTGTCTATTGTCCAAGGTTTTTGAGTTAAAAGACATCCATCATTTGTGTATTGTCCTTAATTTTGTTCCTCACGATATCACTCTCTAGGCCGGCAAATGGGTCAGGTTGATTAGAGTTCTTATGTAAATTTCAATTCAATTAGATAGTTAATCATACCAAAATAAAAATCGATTAATATCCAACCATAATTAGGCGTGATCTGATCCCCTTTTAGGCTAGGGTCTCAGATCGAGCCCCGCCGCAATCAATTAGGACCCAACCCATTTGTATTCAGTAGAAATAAACATATAATAGATATATAACTTGATCTTATATGCAAAATAGTCAAAAATTGGGATAACCATGAGTATATTACTAAAGTAGAGACCGATTATATGCAAAGTAGCCGAAGTTTTGATAATTTTAAAGTCGATCTTTTTAAAATTCCCAAGTGAACAGAATTTACTTTGTATATTACTAATATGGAGAATTTTTCATAAGCATTTATGAGTTATTATTATCATTATATAACAACAACAACAACTAAGTATTAATCCCTTTAAGCGGGATTAGCTATATAAATTCTTTATTTTTATTTCATTTTACTACTCATTCATATTAGCATTTTTATTTTTGCTATACTTATTTTATTAGTATATTTTTGCTTTACAAGTCAGCAATTAGCGCCACATATATAAAATCATTGATCTTAGTATTAATTCTCTCATAAAATTTATTTTTGAATTTGAATGAGATTAATGTGCTAGATATATTTCACCACTTTATCTATCATACTTGGATCTTGTTAATAATACTATCATCTATTTCAATGTCATTTTATATAATTAAATTATAAACTATTTTTATGATTTACAATATATGATGGGTTTGTGAATAAGAAATATTTGATTATTTTGGCCCTGATCAGATCCGACCTGCCCACATTAATTTATGATGACTTACATGCATCTCAAACTCGTCAAATGCTAAAATATGATAAATTCAGGCTTTTGGTTTCACTTAAATCTTCTAATATATGTTCAGGGAAAGGCAGCAAAACAGTAAAAATTGTAGTTATCATCGTCATCTCAGTTACCTCTGCATTTGCAATCTTGTGTGCTATCTTGTTTTTGCTAAAGAGGAGGAAGAAGTCACCGAAAGAGCTTTCAAACTGTAAGACCTCCTTGATCTTCTTCTTCAAAGTTAATGAAGAAATTATAAGACATGTTATGTGTTCTCATTAATGACACAATATACTTGTGAATGTAGTTGTAGACCAAGAGGAGGACATAAGAAGCTTTGAAAACCTCTTACTTGATTTGGGAATCATCAAAATGGCAACAAGTAATTTTTCAGAAGAAAATAAGCTCGGGGAAGGTGGATTTGGGCCAGTTTATAAGGTATAGTGTTTTGATGTGTTAATTTGATGATTCAACTCAACTAGAATCCTTCTCATGGCACAAGACTAGAATAGGAGGAGAAGCTTTGCTATTTTGAGCATTAAGGAAACAATGATCACGTATGAATATAATTCTTTGAGGCCAAGTAATTGAAAAATGATTGTATACTCAAACATCTGAGATACTATAGGTGAAATTCATTTATTGCATGATTCTAGATTTTAACAAAATATTGAAGAGTTTTGCATTTGAAACATTCAGGGTTTGCTAAGAGATGGGAAGCAAATAGCAGTGAAAAGGCTCTCAAGAACATCATCACAAGGGCTTAATGAATTGAAAAATGAGGTTGTTTTAGTTGCGAAACTTCAGCACAAAAACCTTGTCAAATTATTGGGTTGCTGCTTGGAAGAGAATGAAAAGTTGCTCGTCTACGAATACCTTCCTAATTCAAGCCTTGACAAATTTATATTTGGTCAGTATTATATTTGCATTTACTGTGGTTTATGCTGAAGCTTACTCTAAAGACATTTAATTTTTCTTCTTTTTGCATATTGAAGCTCAAGATCCTATTAAGCAATTCCAGTTAGATTGGGTAACCAGGTACAAAATTATTGAAGGTACAGGTAGAGGACTCCTCTATCTTCACCAAGATTCAAGGCTTCCAATCATTCATCGAGATCTGAAAGCAAGCAACATTTTGCTAGACAACTCCATGAGGCCTAAAATTTCTGATTTTGGCCTAGCTAGGCTCTTCAACAATGATGAAACAGAGCTAAACACTAACCGAATTGTTGGCACATAGTAAGTGTAATATCTTTATTTCAAGAAATTACTAGTACATAGATCAAAATTCACTATTTTTTTTTATAGTGGATACATGGCGCCAGAATATGCAATGCATGGTCTCTTCTCTACTAAATCAGATGTATTTAGCTATGGAGTATTGATACTTGAGATCATCAGTGGAAAAAGAAATAGATTTAGAGACTCAACATCTTTGGACCTCCTCAGCTATGTAAGAAAATTCATATTCACCGCCCATTCTTACAAATTAATAACAAAAAAATTTGCTTTTCTAACATCTTTATGCTATTTACTACTTGATTCTCATAATTTGATAAACTAACATCTCAGTTATTTCATATTATATCTTTATTAAAGATACAAATTCCACTTTCTAGAAAATATTAGTGACAAATATAGAAGTTTTGGTTAAAATTCCTTAAAGAGATTGATTTTGAGGGGCAGTGCATTCCTCTTTGATTAAAATTCTTACAAATACTAATTAATTGATGTTGTTTGATAATGTTCTTTAAAATGTGAAAAATATTGACAAAAAAATTGAACTTAAACAATTTTGACTAACCAATATTCTTTGTGGCATTTTATCGAATAGGCTTGGCAAAATTGGAATGGAAGAACAGCATTAGAAGTAGTAGATCAATGTCTTGGAAATGATTACAACACAAAAGAAGCATTGAAATGCATTCACATTGGGCTTCTTTGTGTCCAGAATGAGCCATCTCAGCGACCAAGCATGGCTTTAGTGATGCAGATGCTTGGTTCATGTTCTTTCACGCTTCCCAAGCCATTAATGCCAGGATTCTATGCTGGGGACTTAGGAGATGAATTAGAGATTAATATTTTTGAGAAGATGGGGCTTCCAAACTCTGCAAATATTGTCACTATTAGTGATGTGGAAGCTAGATAGCAATTTGATGTTCGCTTATGCTGATGTCATATTTCAACATCAAAATTATCACTTTATTATAATTGAAAATTTTGATATTTTCTTAATTAGTAATATTTTATTTTACTGTAATAGCTTTGGTGTGATCCACTTCTACTTTGCCATCACAGAATCTACCAAAGATTGTATTGTTGACGCTGTGGCCTTTACATACTAAAACTTTTGATTCATCTAGTGGAACCTCTGATTTTTGGCACATAAACTCGGATAATGCTTTGTCTCTTGTAACCTCGAAATTAACTTGACTTAGCTTTAGCCAGATATCTAAAAGTGCCCTCATGTTAAACAAGTCGACTCAATTTGAGTTAGTTCAAACTACTTTAAAAGAGCATGGGCTAGGTAAGTTCGGCTTGCTAATTCTCTTTTTGGCTCTTGATCAGATTTTTAGCTCTTCATCCTACACGTCCCTGGGAAGATAACTTATTTTCTTTGGAATCTTGATCTGATTTAACTTTCTTGCTCATGCTAATTGTCCGTGTTAAACTCATTTATTTTGACGATAATAATATACTAAATTAATCTTTCATTTATTGGTACATGCAGAGAACCTAAGCTTTTCATCAAGATATTCTTGGCTCTGATTGATGAAATCAAGCTAAGAATAAATTTAAATAAAGCTGATGAAGATCCCTAATAAAAATAACATCAAGTCATGTACTTTCGGATATTTATCAGCACGCAAAACTTTTTAATCTCATTATCTCAATTCAAAAACTCTTTGATGTTAAGATTTCTGGATGATATGTCTGCTAATTTTTTTGCGAGAACTTTTTTGTTCACATTTGCGAAGCACTGGATCAATGTCTGCTAAGAGTTTCATATCAAAGGAAGAATTTTTCATTTAAGAAATTCAATTTGGTGTTGGTTGAGGTGGTCAATCTTCTTTATGTGGACCGTAAGCTACAATTTTTTTTTAATCATAACTGACAAAGTTTCAGTAATCGAAAATTTCAACTAAGAATAGTGATAATTAAAGTATTTGAAAAATATTTAAAAAATTTAATTTTCAAATTTTTATAATTTCATTGTTTACGAACTAATTTGTGATCCGATGATTCAAATGTTCTTCCAAACGAACAGCTTTATTATTTTAGAGGTTTTAATTTGATATCAGAACATTATGAAATTTTAAATAAGTGCTCTTAATACAAAATAAAACAAGAAATGCAATCTTAACATAAAATTAAACATAAAATGTTATCTTAACATTAAATTAAATATGAAATGCAATTTATCATGTGAATAATATGAAATTAATAAGTTAATATCAATTAACATGCAAAAGTTGAGGTGAAGTTAGGATAGTTTGCTTGTTTACTAGATTTCTGTGAAAATTCTAAAAGAAATTAATGGGTTCAAAGAAATTTCAATGATTATTATTATTATTATTATTATTTTACACTTGTCTATATCTCCTCGTGCTTTAAACACACGAAATAATTGTTCTTAGGAGGTGTTTGGATCGTTGTTATCTTAGTATTATGTTATGTAATCTAGATGTCATGACATCTACATGTCATCTTTTGATTAATAATTTTATACTCTTATAGAAGATTATCGATACATGTCATTAAACCAAATAATCATTTTCTCGAGATAACATAACATAACGTCAAGATAATATTGATTCAAATGGCCCCTTAAATTCAAGATAACAAGATGGACGAATCTTTTTGGATGTTATACGAATTTAACTGTCCCACAAAAATTGGTCCATTGACCCAGTCTCCCATTCTTGTGGTGGATTAAATCACGTTATGAAATGAGTAGAGTTTTGCAAATTTGACTCAAATAAAATTTAGGCATAATTACACTCAGGTTTTTAAGTTTAAAACTTATTATCACACAGGTCTATCTTTTTAAAATATAATATCAGGTCCATAGTATGAAACTTTTTTTTTTAATTTTTTTATTATTAAAAAAAAATTAAAATTATCATTATACTCTTACCTCTTACCTCTCTGTCTCCACCCGATTCGACGGTCACGCGCAGTCGCCGCGCTACCCCATGTGGCTGCCGGCGGCTTTGCACCGCCACGGAACACTGCCATCAGCTGCGCTGGGTCACGCGATCGCCGGATCGGGAGGAGAAAGAGAGCCAGATGGGGATGAGAGAGAGGGGGAGTCTCTCTCTCGTCCCTATCCGGAGGCCGCACCACCTCGGAGCTCGATTCCAAGAAAGTGAACTAGAAGAATAGCACTGAATTTGCAAAGGTTACATTAAATCTCTGCAAATCAGGGCTGCACGACCTAGAATGCAGAAGAGAATGGCGGGATTTGGGGCAGGAGAGGAGATGAGCATCAACAGTGTTAAGTGGAGAAGAAGCGGAGAATAGAGAAGCCCTAATCTGTGGAATTCCATATTTTCTGGTGGACGAGGTGATGATGTAATAATTTTTTTTTTGGAATGGGTAAATGAGAATTTTTTTTTTTTTTTTTTTTGTAGAAGTTCTCTTTGATCTTTTATGAGTAGGCTTTCTTTCCTTATACAAAAAAAAAAAACAGAGCACCAGTTTGGGCAGAAGGCAAGGGATATTCCAATGAACAGATTGTTACAAAGTCAAGGGTCAATGCCAACAACGTCATCAACGCGCCTTCTTCTTCTCAACTCCTTCCTGCAATAATCCTCCCATTCTCAGCTTTCTCCGTTAATGGCGCTCGCCTTCTCTCCTCGTCTCCTTCTTCTTCTTCATCTTCATCTTCATCTTCCTCCTCTGCATATCATACTAGTGCTATTTCTCGCTTCCAAATCCTCGGGCGAGGAATCCATTCTCCTCGCGTACTGCGGCAACACGACCTACGCCCCCGCGAGCCCTTACAAATCCAACCTCGACGCCCTCATCTCCAAGCTCACGGCTTCTACCCCCAATCTCAGTTCCCTCTATTCCAACATCACCCTTGGCAACACCCCATCCTCCCAAATCTACGGCCTCGCGCAGTGCCGCCCGGATGTATCTCCGGCCATCTGCTTCGACTGCCTCAACCGATCCGCTGCAGCTGCCGCCGGCGACGGCGTTCCCATATTCGGCGGTGGTAGCGGCTGCCCACTCCAGAAGTCTGCCTCCGTCCGTGCCGACCACTGCGTGCTCCGCTACTCGGACCAGAGCTTCTACTCCCAGCCTGAAGTGCCGTATTATCTTCCAATAAGTAACACTGTAGACGCTTCGGATCCCGAGTATCATAGCCAGAGAACGAACGGTTTGCTGGAGGACCTAAAGTCTAAATCTGCTAACAAAGAATCCAGATTTGATGTCGGGGTTACCGCCGATTCGCCGAAAATTTACGGGATGGCTTGGTGCACCATAGATCTTAACAGCGATAATTGTCTCCTTTGCTTGAACGGGGCGGCGAAGTACTTGCCGTCCATGCATGTCGGCGGCCAGGTTGTTACGGTGAGCTGTTCTCTGAGGTTTGAGACCAGTCCATTCTTCTCTCTGTCCATGGTAGACCCACCATCTCAGCCAGTAGCATCGCTGCCGTCTCAGCCAGTAGCATCACCGCCGGCTGCTATTGGGGGTGGAAAAGGTAATCCTTGTTCTCTTTGATCGAACTAAAAGATAAAATTTTTGTTTGGTGGGAGCCTCAAAAACACCACAAAGCTGAGGCAGTAAAGGAATCAAGCTGAGCCGAGTAGTGTTCTGTTCAAATTTAAGCTCGTTTATTAACAGCTTGATCTAGTTTGAGCACAGTTCATTTGAGCCGAGTAGTCTTTTGTTCTCTTTACCAGTTTTCTAAGAAAAAAAGATTTATTCGACTACTTACGTAAAATTAAAATAGAATCCATCGACACATTTTTCACTTGGATCAAACATGATGAGACGTCTACCTTAGTTCCTCAGTAGACTGGCCCGTCGACACACTCTCCTATTGTGTTTGCCATCAAGAATTGAGTTGCGTGTGCCTCCTGAGGTGTCTCGAGCAAGTCTTCTCGATTTACAACAATGAAAGTCTGCTTGTCTTTGTTTGCCAGATTCTAAGGCAAGTCTTCTTATAGCATTTCTAGAAATCTTATAAAGAGTGTTATATTTCACCACATTGTTTTCCTACTGATTAGAAGATCTATCCTCTGTTGGTTGGGAAATACGTAAAAAATATCTAATATTGGATGATCAACAATAAATTTAAATATAGATATATAAGTGTCGGCTTTTGACTATTGGCCAAGGTTTTTGGGTTAAAAGACATCTATCACTTGTGTAGTATCCTCAATTTTGTTCCTTAAGATATCACTCCCTAGGCTGGCAAATGGGTCAGGTCGACTAGAGTTCTTATCTGAATTCTGACTCAATTAGATAGGTAATTATACCAGAATAAAAATTGATTATTCAACCCGAAATTTGGCGTGATCCAATCCCCTTTTATCCAATCCCCTTTTTAGGCTAGGGTCTCAGATCGACCCCGGCCCCAATCAATTAAGACCCAACCCATTTGTATTCAGTAGAAATAAACATATAATAGATATATATATAATTAGGTTCTTATATGCAAAATAGTCAAAAAAATAGAATAACTATGAGTATATTACCAAAATAGAAACCGATTATTATATGCAAAGTAGCCAAAGTTTTGATAATTTTAAAGTCTATCTTTTTAAAATTCCCAAGTGAATTGAATTTACTTTGTATATTACTAATATGGAGAATTTTCCATAAGCAATTATGAGTTATTATTATTATATAACAACAACAACCAAGTCTTAATCCCATTAAGTGGGATTAGCTACATAAATTTTTTCTTTTTATTGCACTCTACTGCTTATTCATATTAGCATTTTCATTTTTTCTATACTTATTTTATTAGTATATTTCTGATTTACAAGCCAGCATTTAGCGCCACATAAAATCAGTGATCTTAGTATTAATTGTCTCATAAAATTTATCTTTGAATTTGAGTGGGATTAATGTGCTGGATATATTTCACCACTTTATCTATCTTACTTGGATCTTGTTAATAACACCATCATCTATTTCAATGTCATTTTATATAATTAAAATATAAATTATTTTTATGATTTACAATATATGATGAGTTTGTGATTAAGAAATATTTGATTATTTCGGTCTTGACCAGACCCGACCTGCCCACGTTAATTTGTAATAACTTACATGTACCTCAAACTTGTCAATGATAAAATATGATAAATTCAAGCTTATGGTTTCACTTAAATCTTCTATTATATGTTCAGGAAAAGGCAGCAACACAGTAAAAACTGTAGTTATCATCGTCATCTCAGTTACCTTTGCATTTACAATCATGTGCGCTATCTTGTTTATGCTAAATAGGAGGAAGAAGTCACCGAAAGAGCTTTCAAATAGTAAGACCTCCTTGATCTTCTTCTTCAAAGTAAATGAAGGAATTCGAAGATATGTTCTCTGTTCTCTTTAATGACACATAGTGTACTTGTGAATGTAGTTGTAGACCAAGAGGAGGACATAAGCAGCTTTGAAAACCTCTTGCTTGATTTGGGAATCATCAAAATTGCAACAAGTAATTTTTCAGAAGAAAATAAGCTTGGGGAAGGTGGATTTGGGCCAGTTTATAAGGTATAGTGTTTTGCTGCGTTAATTAGATGATTCGCTAATCTTCCTTTAAAATCAAGACTATGACGGATTCAACTCAACTAGAATCCTTCTCATGGCACAAGAATAGAATAGGAGGAGAAGCTTTGCTATTTTGAGCATTACAACAACAGCAACAACAACCAAGCCTTAATCCCACTAGGCGGGAACATGAATCCTTTGTTTCCATTGCGCTCTATCAGTTACCAAATTTTTATCTAAGTTTAAGTAACTAAGATCACTCCTTATAATTTCTTGTCATGTCTTTTTTGGTCTCCCTCTTCCTCTTTGCCATTTTGAGCATTAAGGAAACATAATCGCGTATGAATCTAATTCTTCGAGGCCAAGTAATTAAAAAATGATTGAATACTCGAACATCTGAGATACTATAGGTGAAATTCATTTATTGCATGATTCTAGATTTTAACAAAATATTGAAGAGTTTTGCATTTGAAACATCTAGGGTTTGCTAGGAGATGGGAAGCAAATAGCAGTAAAAAGGCTCTCAAGAACATCATCACAAGGGCTTAATGAATTGAAAAATGAGGTTGTCTTAGTTGCGAAGCTTCAGCACAAAAACCTTGTCAAATTATTGGGTTGCTGCTTGGAAGAGAATGAAAAGTTGCTCGTCTACGAATACCTTCCTAATGCAAGCCTTGACAAATTCATATTTGGTCTGTGTTATATTTGCATTTACTGTATTTTATGCTAAAGCCTACTCTAAAGACATTTAATTTTTCTTCTTTTTGCATATTGAAGCTCAAGATCCTATTAAACGAGCCCGGCTAGATTGGGTAACCAGGTACAAAATTATAGAAGGTACAGGTAGAGGACTCCTCTATCTTCACGAAGATTCACGGCTTCAAATCATTCATCGAGATCTGAAAGCAAGCAACATTTTGCTAGACAACTCCATGAGGCCTAAAATTTCTGATTTTGGCCTAGCTAGGCTCTTCAACAATGATGAAACAGAGCTAAACACTAACCGAATTGTTGGCACATAGTAAGTGTAATATCTTTATTTCAAGAAAGTACTAGTATATAGATCAAAATTCTCTAATTTTTTTTTTGATAGTGGATACATGGCGCCAGAATATGCAATGCATGGTCTCTTCTCTACTAAATCAGATGTATTTAGCTATGGAGTATTGATACTTGAGATCATCAGTGGAAAAAGAAATGTTAGATTTAGAGACTCGACATCTTTGGACCTCCTCAGCTTTGTAAGAAAGTTCATATTCACTGCCCATTCTGACAAATTAATAACAAAAAATTTTGCTTTTCTAACATCTTTATGCTAATTACTACTTGATTCTTATAGTTTTATAAACCAATATCTCAGTTATTTCATATTATATCTTTATTAAAGATAAAAATTCCACTCTCTGGGGAATATTAGTGACAAATATAAAAGTTTTGGTCAAAATTTCTTAAAGAGATTTATTTTGAGGGGCAGTGCATTCCCCTTTGATTAAAATCCTTACAAATACTAATTGATTGATGTTGTTTGATGATGTTTTTTAAAATGTGAAAAAACTGAAAAAAAAAATTAACTTAAACAATTTTCACTAACCAATATTCTTCATGGCATTTCATCAAATAGGTTTGGCAACACTGGGATGAAAGAACAACATTACAAGTAGTAGATCAATGTCTTGGAAATGATTACAACATAAAAGAAGCATTGAGATGCATTCACATTGGGCTTCTTTGTGTCCAGAATGAGCCATCTCAGCGTCCAAGCATGGCTTCAGTAATGCTGATGCTTAGTTCATACTCTTCCATACTTCCCACACCATTAACACCAGGATTCTATACTAGAGAGGGTTTTTCCAGTGAATCTGAATCTCTAATATCGAGAGGATCAGAGACTAATGTTTTCGACAATATAAGGCCTCCAGACTCTGAAAATGTTGTCACTATTAGTGTTATGGAAGCTAGATAGCTGTTTGATGTTTGCTCATGCTAATGCCATATTTCAACACAAAAGGCAATTATTCAATGTAACAGTTTTGTTGTGATCCTCTTTTGCTCTCCCATCTTAGAATCAAGTGATGATTACATTGCTGACATCATGACTTTTATATACTGAAGCTTTTGATCTTTGGCACACAGACTCAGATGATGCTTGACTTCGTGCTGCCTTAAAACTAGCTTGACTCGACTTCAATCAGATATCATATGAGAGCGCCCTTCTTTTGTTAAAATGACTCGAGTCTATTTGAATTAATTCTAACTACTTCAGAAGGGTAGCTATCTCCAAAATCTTCTTCTTTTTTCTGATTAAAATTTTGACTAGGTAAATTTTGCACACTAGTGCACTTTTCGGCTCTTGATCATGCAAGATGACTTGTTTTCTTTGAATTTCTTGTCAAATTTGACTTCAGGCTCATCCTTCTCGAGCATGTTAATTGTTCGTCGACTGCGACATTTGTTGGATCGCTTGTCATCTTGATTACATTAGTAACATTTAATCCCATTATTATGCTTGTATAGGTTGCTATGTTTCTAATAATTCTGAGAGCTGTTCCTCAAGTGTGTAAGTTGGTTTTAGCTTGCTTCCACCCCAACTTGCTTCCTCATTGGTTAATTGATCCTACTATTCCTCTTTTGGGATTAGCTGAGTCACATCTGAAACTATAATGACCATAGAAAAATCCCGTTTTAGTTGGCCTCATTCTGTGGGATTCGACCTTCATGGCAAGCCCATAGCCTTATCAAAATTTTAACCTAAATGGAACGTAACCTAGTCTTAGATGGAGATTCACACGATATGTGGCGAGCAACTTATTGTGCCTTTAACTCCATAAAATTATTACGAGAAGCAGCTCGATGAAATTCTTTAATATAGATATGTAGCTTGCACGATTGCCACTAATAGTTTTGATACTTAAGATATAATAATCGCTCATAGTCTATTGGTAGGAATTTTACAAAAATCAGCTTATTCATCCTCTTCCGAGGTCTGATAAGCTACTTCGCTTATTTTTTCGATTTGTCTGTAAACGGGGCCATAAAGTTGAGATGAAGTGAGATTATGTTTCCTAGTTTTGCTACTACTTGTTCACTATTTTTGTAAATTTTTTGAAGGAAATGAATTAAAGCAGCATTTGTTTCGATATTATTTAGTTTTATGTTATGTAACTAGATGTCATGACATCTAAATATCATCTTTTGACTAATAATTTTATAATCTAATAGAAGATTCATTGTAAATGTTATTAAATCAAATAATTATTTTTTTTAGATAACATGACATAACACCAAGATAGCATTAAACCAATCGCCCCCTAAATCAAATTTTATCCAATACATCCAAACCCAATGCAAATTTTACTTATTGAGTCGAGTTACATGCAATTCATTGTTAACTCAAAATTTTCAAGTTTAAATCAACTCAAAATCTTATTGATTTAAGTTAACTCAAACTCAAATTTTTTTATTTTAATTCAACTTGAAGTTAAATTAAAATTGATTTCAAATGCACCTAAAATTTCAAAATTTATAATTTGAAAAACATAAACTAACAGTATTATATTATTAATTATGTAGTAAATTTACATATTTTTAATTAATTATCTTAGTGACTTTGAAGGCAAAAAACAGTCATGAGACGAGTTTTGAGCGAAGATATCTTTTCTCATATAATTAGAGCTGTAAATGAGTTGAGTTCTTGCAAGCTGATCACAAGTTAAGTAGATTACGTACTCTTTCTCACTCATTTAGGAATTGTTATAAGTTCAATTGATTATGAGTTAAATTTATTTTATTTTAGCTTGATTGGATATTAGATTAATTTTGAATCAAATAAAATACAAATAAATTTAAATTGAGTTTAAGTTTCATAAAAAAATGGTCAACCCTATTTTATCGTCTTTCAAAAAAAAATTTATTGAGTTCTGGAACCCACCAACACGTGAGCTTGGCACTTAATCCTAGCATGCCGTGTAGGCGTGCAGAACTTTGCTAAGCTCATAGTTATGCTTTTTTTATATTATACGAGTATTTGTTTAATTTGTATATTCATAAAAAAATTCATAAAAGGCAAAATTAAATCATACAAAATATGAAATGAATATACCAATTATGACATTTTGAATGAATATTTTCTGTTTGGTATGAGTATTTTTTTATTTTTATTTTCTACGATTTATTATGAGTATTTTGAAATTTCTATTCCAAGTGGTGTTAAGTCGGTCGTCAGTCTTAACAGGCCAGATTTTTCTAAAGTCTAACCGTTACTATCAACGCGCCATTTCTTCTCCACGCCACTCCTTACCACAAGTCTAGAATATCCGCCTCTCATTCTCACCATTCTCGGCTAATGGCGCTGGCTTGCTCTCCTCGTCTTCTTCTTCTTCTTCTTCTTCTTCTTCCTCCTCCTCCTCTGCATATAATATTGTTACTATTTGTCGCTGCCAAATCCTCTGCCCAGGAACCAATTCTTCTTGTGTATTGCGGCAACACCAACTACACCTCCCCAATCCCCTACGAATCCAACCTCGACGTCCTCATCTCCAACCTCACCGCTTCTACCCGCAATTTCACTTCCCTCTACTCTACCGTCACCGTTGGCAACACCCCATCTTCCCAAATCTACGGCCTCGCACAGTGCCGCCCGGATGCATCTCCGGCCACGTGCTTCGACTGCCTCAACCGATCCGCCGCAGCTGCCGCCGGAGACGTAGTTCCCAACTCCGGCAGCTGCCCTCTCCGGAAGTCCGCCTCCGTCCGCTCCGACCACTGCGTGCTCCGCTACTCCGACCAGAGCTTCTACTCCCAGCCCGAAGAGTTGAAGTATATTGAATATAGGAACGTTTCGAACGCTTCGGATCCGGAGAGGTTTAGCCAGAGAGTGAATGCTCTGATGGAGGAGATAATGCCGGAAGTGTTGGGGTTTCCAACTCCTCCAATCTGGAGGACATTTACGGGATGGCATGGTGCACCAGAGATCTGTACAGCGCTGATTGTGACCTTTGCTTTATCCAAGCGATTCGGCACCTGCCGTCCACGAAACTCGGTGGCCGTGTTTTTCTGGTGAGCTGTTCTCTGAGGTTTGAGATCTACGCATTCTTCTCTTTGCCGCCTACTGAGTCAAAAACATCGCCACCTTCAGAATTGGGGAATGCCCAGGCTCCATCGGCTGCAATTGTGGATGGAACAGGTGATGCTACGTACCTTGGCCCTAAACCCTAAACCCTAAACCCTAAACTCTAAATCCTAAATCCTAAAAATGAAAAATTATAAATAATTAAACCTTTGACATGACTTGGAATAATTGGGTTGTAATCAACCCTAATTTCATTATGTATTTAAAGACAAGTACAATTACAATAAGATACCCACAAAACATATAGATAATAATAACACTTCAAAGTACTTGTCCTCACAACAACATGCAACACCAAAATGAGAGGAAACTATATAGATTTATTAGGCCATGTAAAAATATGAACAACTTGCATGTGCCTCAAACTTTTCTGATGTCAAAATAGTATGAAATTAGGCTTTGGGTTTTGACAAATCTTTTTGTATATGTTCAGGGAAGGAAAACAACACAGCAAAAACCGTATAGTTATCATTGTGATTAATCCAATTGCTTTTGCCTTGATAGTCTTGTGTGTTATCTTGCTTATGCTATGTAAGAGGAAAAAGTCATTGAAAGAGTTTTTAAACAGTAAGAGTCCCTTGATCTTCTTCTTCAAAGTCAATCAAGGAGTTCTAAGACATATTAGGTGTTGTGTTTAATGACAGATAATATGTACTTGTGAATGTAGTTTTAGACCAAGCGGAGGACATAAGAAGCATTGAAAATCTCTTACTTGATTTGAGAATTATAAAAACAGCAACAAGTAATTTCGCAGAAGAAAATAAGCTTGGGGAAGGCGGATTTGGGCCCGTTTACGTTTTATTGTGTTGTCAATTACATGATTTGCAAAATCCACCTATAAAACTAGAACTAGGGCGGATTTGACTCAACTGAAATCTTTCTTTTGGCATAAGAATAGAATATATAGATGGAGAATCATTGTAGTTTTGAGTATTAAGGAAACATGTCTGTGCGTGGATCTAATTCTACAAGGTCAAGTAATTGAAAAATTATTGTATACACAAAACAGTTAAGATACTAGGCGTAATTCATTACTTGCATGATTCTTGCATGATTCTTGCATGATTCTCTTTTCTTTTTTTTCTTGTTTCTTTCTAATTCGCTATCTATGGCCTTGTTTGGCATGAGCCCAAAAAAGGGAAAAAAAATATCTTAATAATATTTTAAATTTATTATAAATTTTAATAACTTTATTTCACATCCAACACAAATTCCAACCTTAAAAATCAACTTTATTTCACATCCAACACAAATTTCAACCTTAAAATCAACTTTATTTCATATCCTACACACCTCCCAATATTAAATTAATTTTCTTTCCCATCAACTCTATAAAATAAATTATTTTCTCTTTCCTTACCCAAATTCATCCTCCAACCAAACAAGCCCTATATGTTAGATACAAGAGAGTAGTAATTGATTCTAACAAAAAATTTAAATTCTGCATTTGATGTGTCTAGGGTTTGCTAGGAGATGGGAAGCAAATAGCAGTAAAAAGGCTCTCAAGAACATCATCACAAGGGCTTGTTGAATTGAAAAATGAGGTTGTTTTGGTTGCAAAACTTCAGCACAAGAATCTTGTCAAATTACTTGGTTGCTGCTTGGAAGAGAATGAAAAGCTGCTTGTCTACGAATACCTTCCTAATGCAAGCCTTGATAAATTTATATTTAGTCTGTATCATATTCACAGTAGTTGTTGCTGCAATTATGTTGCAGCCTAGTTTGAGGACATTTAATCTTCCTTTCTTTTATATATATTGCAGATCAAGATCTTGTTACGCGAGCTCAACTAGATTGGGGAATCAGGTACAAGATTATAGAAGGTATAGGCAAAGGACTCCTTTATCTTCACGAAGACTCGCGACTTCAAATTATTCATCGAGATCTAAAAGCAAGCAATATTTTGCTAGACAACTCCATGAGGCCTAAAATATCAGATTTTGGCCTAGCAAGGCTATTCCATATTGATGAAACAGAGAAAATCACCAACCGAATTATTGGCACCTAGTAAGTATAACATCTTTATGTCAAAGAATTACTGGCACGTAGACCAAAATTCTCTGAAATTTTAATTCTTTTTGATAGTAGATACATGGCGCCAGAATATGCAATGCATGGCCTCTTCTCTACTAAATTAGATGTATTTAGTTATGGAGTATTGATACTTGAGATCATCAGCGGAAGAAGAAATGCTAGATTCAAATATTCAAGAAGCTCTTTAGATCTCCTCGGCTATGTAAGAAAGTTCAAATTCACTGCTCGTCCTAACAAATTAATAACAAAGTTTTACTTTGTTAACATCTTTATGCTATAAATAATGATAGCCTCCACAATTAGCCACAAAAAAGTTTTATGACCTTTGGATATTATTTTTATCCATTAATTTAGGGGATAGTATATTGTACTATATCCTTAACTATTGGTTAAAGTAATACCCAATGGTCCTAGAATTTTTGGTGGCTAGGCTTAGGGACTTCATCTCATTTTTTGTATGGTATTATTACTTAATTCTTATATTTTGATAAAACAAGTTTCTCAGTTATTTCATATTATAGTTTTATTAAAATACAAATTTATGTTTCTGGAGAATATCAACAACGAATATAAAAGTCTTGAACAAAATTCCCTAAAGAGATTGAGTTTTAGGGGTTGTGCTTTCCCCTTTCATTGAAGTGTTAACGTAGATAGTTTAATAGATAATGTTTCATGATTTTACTTAAAAATGTCAAAAAACTGACAGAAAAATTAATGATAAATAATTTTCACTGACCAATATTTTTTGTGGCATTTCATCGAATAGGTTTGGCAAAATTGGGACCAAACAACAGCATTAGATGTAGTAGATCAATGTCTTGAAGATGATTACAATGCAAAAGAAGCAATAAGATGCATTCACATTGAGTTTCTTTGCATCCAGAATGAGCCATCTCTGCGACCAAGCATGGCTTCAGTGATGCAGATGCTTAGTTCATATTCTTTCATGCTTCCCAAGCCATTAATGCCAGGATTCTATGCTGGGGAAGCTTCTTTCAGTGAGTCTAAATCTCTAATATTAAGAGATGAATTAGAGATTAAAATTTTTGAGAAGATGAGGCTTTCGAACTCTGAAAATGTGGTCACTATTAGTGATGTGGAAGCTAGATAGCAATTTGATGTTTGCTCATGCTGATGTCATATTTCAACATCAAAATTGTCTTTTTAATATAACTGCAAATTTTAATATTTTCTTAATTAGTGATATTTTATTTTACTCTAATAGCTTTGGTGTGATTCACTTCTACATTAATAATAATATACTAGATAAATCTTTCATATATTAGTACATGTAGAACCTAAGTTTTTCAGGATTAAAGAAATTTGCCTGTCGAGATGTTCTTGGCTCTGATCGATGAAATCAAGCCAAAAATAAATTTAAATGAAGTTGATGAAGATCCCTAATAAAAATAACATCAAGTCATGTACTTTAGGATATTTATCAGCATGTAAAATTTTTTAATCTCATTATCTCAATTCAAAAATTCTTTGATGTTAAGTTTTCTGGATGATATGTCTGCTAAAATTCTTGCGAGAACTTTTTTGTTCGCATTTGCGAAGCACTGGATCAATGTATTCTAAGAGTTTCATATCAAAGGAAGAATTTTCATTTAAGAAATTCAATTCGGTGTTGGTTGAGGTGGTCACTCTTGCATTATTTCCCTAGGTCTACTTTCATTGCTACATTTCTTGTAGCATGAGAATGCTTTATGAGCTACAAATTTTTTTTTTATCATAAGTGATAAAGTTGTTGAATGGTTTTGATAATTGAAAATTTCAACTAATTAGAATAGTCTAAATTGGATAATTAAAGTATTTGAAAAAAAATAAAAAATTTTAATTTTCAAGTTTTTACAATTTCATTGTTTAGGAACTAATTTGTGATCCGGTGATTGAAATATTCTTCCAAACGAACAGCTTGATTATTTTAGAGGTTTTTATTTGGTATCAGAACATTATGAAATTTTAGATCGGTGCTTTTAACACAAAATTAAACATAAAATGTTATCTTAATATTAAATATGAAATGCAATTTATCATGTGAATTATATGAAATTAATAAGTTATTATCAATTAACATGCAAAAGTTGAGGTGAAGTTAGGCTAGTTTGCTTGTTCACTAGATTTCTGTGAAAATTCTAAAAGAAATTAATGCGTTCAAAGAAATTTTAATGATTAAATTAAGAAAATAAAAAAAAATTATCAAACACTCAAATTAGCTTAAACATGAAAAGGAAGGGAGCTATGCAACTGAACAATTGAATTTTAACGTTAATTAACTTTAGAAGACTTGTAACATTTAGGTTCAATAAAAAAAGCAAATGAAACAAAACAACACAAAAAATGAATGAAACCTTAAAAACATGAGAAAATAGTGAAAAATCGGCCAAAAAGTGGTGAAGCGAAGCCCTAAATTCAAATAAATTATTTATGTGACACGTGTATTGCTCCTGTGCATATTATTATTATTATTATTATTATTATTTTACACTAGTCTATATCTCCTCGTGCTTTAAACACACGAAATAATTGTTCTTAGGAGGTGTTTGGATCGTTGTTATTTTAGTGTTATGTTATGTAATCTAGATGTCATGACATCTACATGTCATCTTTTGATTAATAATTTTATAGAAGATTATTTATACATGTCATTAAACCAAATAATTATTTTCTCTAGATAACATTGATTCAAACGGCCCCATAAATTCAAGATAACAAGATGGACAAATCTTTTTGGATGTAATACGAATTTAACTGTCCCACAATAATTGGTCCATTGACCCAGTCTCCCATTCCTACACTTGGTGGCTTAAATCACCTTATGAAATGGGTAGAGTTTTGCAAATTTGACTCAAATAAAATTTAGGTATAATTACACTCGGGTCTTTAAGTTTAAGATTTATTATCACACAAGTTTATCTTTTTAAAATTATAATATCAGGTCTCTAGTACGGGTCTTTTTTTATTATTATTAAAAAAAATTAAAATTACCATTATACCCTTACCTGTCTGTTTTTACCCGATTCGACGGCCGCACGCAGTCGCTGCGCTACCCCGCGTGGCTGCCGGCGGCTTCGCGCGGCCACAGAACACTGCCATCAGCTGCGTTGGGTCACACGGCCGTCGGATCGGAAGGAGAGAGAGAGGGGTCTCCTCCCGATCCGGCGACCGCGCCACCCCCACGTGGCCTCCGGCGGCTTCGCCTGGCTGCGCGATGTCGCGTGGCCGCCAAATGGGGATGAGAGAGAGAGAGGGGGAGTCTCTCTCTCCTCCCTATCCGGCAGTCGCGCCACCTCGGAGCTCGATTCCAAGAAAGTGAACTAGAAGAATAGCACTGAATTTGCAAAGGTTACGTTAAATCTCTGCAAGTCAGGGCTGCATGACCTAGAATGCAGAAGAGAATGGCGGGATTTGGGGCAAGAGAGGAGATGCGCATCAACAGTGTTAAGTGGAGAAGAAGCGGAGAATAGAGAAGTCCTAATCTGTGGAACTTCTGTTGGTCCACTTGCACACCCAAGAGGGGGGGTGAATTGGGTGTAATTATAATTTTAAAATTTGATTAATATATATGTTAAAAAAAATTAAATACTTTTAAAGCTACTTATTATTGTGAGGCTTTTATTATTATTAAGCAAGAGCGTTCAAGTAAGAGTGTTCAAGCAAATCTTTTCAGCATGAGCAATTGAGCAATTTTAAAGTGGCACCTGCAAAAGAATAAGTAAGAATAATATGTATATATATATATATATATATTTGTATAGATAATATATAAAGTTATACTTAGTATAAATATAAATATATATAGAAATTTAATTTACTAATATATAAGATGTGAAGTGTGTGAATACGAGTTTTTTTTAAATAATAATAATGTATTATATGTATATATAAATAGATATATGTATATATATTAGTATATATATATATGTATATATATAGTATATGTATATGTACACAAAAAGAAAAAGATAATAAAAAGTCAGAAGGAAAAAAAGTACAAATAAGTAAAAATTAGTGTGCAAAAAAAAAATACAGTAAGTAAATATTAGAAAAAAAAATACAGAAAGTAAATGTTAGTATTGCAGTAAGTAAATGTTAGTAGTACATGAAAATAAATGTTAGTAGTACAAGAAAGTAAATGTTAGATACAGTAAGTAAAATTGTAGAATGTAAATTTGGTGATTAATTAACTTAATTATAGTGGGATAGACAAATCAAAGTATTTCTGATCGTCGAGCGTTTTCTGTTAGGTAAATTAAATTTACCTAATGCACTAACCCGATTCCGTTCCACTGCTATAATTAAGTTATTTGGAACCTTGGTTATGTTAATTAAATTTGGGGGTAAGTAGGCCCAAACTTTAATTAACTAATCTACCAATTTTAGTTATCTCACAGAGTTTGGACGATTTAAATTATTAAATATTTTGAATTAACTTAATTTATTATGTCCAAAATCTGATCACTGAAATTTTACTTTGAGGCTTTGAAAATAAAATAACTATCAAGTACACCAGCCTCTAAATGATATAAAAAAAAGTGAAAGAAGACACACGATGTATAGTGATTCGGCTATTTTCTTGCTTAGTCCACTACCCTTTGTTCATCCTTCGGGGTTCTACTATCACAAGCTTGTTATGACAAAGCTCAAGCCCTAATACAAGGAGGAAACCTATGCCTTTTCGGTCAAAAGACACAAACCAATCTCTAGACATTTTTTACCGAGGAAAAGGAATAACTTCACCTCTTTTTTTACTTGGGGACAAGTAAGAAAAACCCCTCTCCGCGCAGGGAGACTCAAAGCCAAAAACGAGAATAGAAAACAATGACCCTTATGGGTCGTACAAGAGATAAATTAACTCAATTTAAAATTTAATGAAAGCTCTATATGCAAAGAAGCCAACTCAATTTTCTGGAAAAAATTTTAGTATTATCTTTCTCAATGTTCTGTGAAAAATAAAGAGAAGAGAAAGAGAGATCAAACTCGATGAAATATTTCTATATGATATAAAATCGAGCAAACAGAAACTTCAAATAATTTTCTAGACAATAATACTTAGCCAAAACATTTAAAACTTTTTTTGTAGATTCAGTCTTAGCTATGTAGTGTACTGTAAAAAGTTTGAAATTATTTGAAGTTTGTACGATTTATAAAAATTAACAAATCGAGAAATAAATCAGTCTTAGCTATGTAGTGTACTGTAAAAAGTTTGAAATTATTTGAAGTTTGTACGATTTATAAAAATTAACAAATCGAGAAATAAATATAAAATTCCAGAGAAATATTCGTTCACCAGAAAATTCCACAAAATTTTTTTTAGATAAACTAAAAACTTTCAGAAAGCTGTAGTAAAAATTTCAAGTTATTTAAGCTGAAATGAGTAGTACAAAAATTTGTGAATCTTTAAGAAATATCGATTCGGAGAGAAAATAGAAAATATCCGATTAAAAACACCTTCGATGATCCAAGAACTCATAGAATCGACTCCCAACATTATGAACAGAAACTTTGAGCTTGGGGAGAGAATTTTTCAGCTTAAGAATTAGAGAGCTTGGAGATTAAGTTGACCAAAAAGAGGTATTAACTCAAAATCTCTTTTATTTATAGATAAAATAAGGGGTAGATTGGTAATTTGAGTATTACAACTTTTCATAAATTAATTGGAGATAAAACCAGATACTTAGTATATTTTATGGCTGATTTTAAGGAGTAAAAGAAGGAAGTGAGAATTAAAAATATTGGTGGAATTCAAAATATCGAGTTTTGTACGAGTTAAAAGCATCCAAAATCGATCACAAAAGTATTTCATGAAATTCGATTAATATATATGATTTTTTTATTCATTTATTATAAGTAATATATATGTATGTATATTTTTTGAAAATAAATTTCATCGAATCAAATCGAAGCAACACGTTAAATAGTAAAATTATTAATTAAATTCAATAAAAAATTTCAAATATTTGAAGATCGAAGAAAACACGTCATTAAAAAAATTTACTTGTGTAATTTAAATTTTTTCGAAAATCTCAATTCATCCGAAAAATAAATAAAAATCATATAAAAAAAATCACAAATAAATTTAATTATATTTATTTTAATTTTCTCCAGATAAATGAGCCATAAAATTCTTGCATTTACATGAATGTCTAAAATTTTATAACAAATGCATCTTTGAAGTTAACTTTTCGACTTTATGTTTCTTTTTCTTAGCGATCTTGAACAACATCATTTCTTTTTATTCTTGGCTTGATTTCATCAATCTTGAGTCAAAATCATCTCGACGATCATCCTTCTTGATCTTGAAAAGCTTAAGTATAAAATTAATTAAATATATTATTAACGTGTTTGTTTTCATCAAAATCTATGAGTTCAACAATTTCATATTTTTTGGTAGACGAGGAGATGATATAATAATGTTTTTTTGTTGGAAGGGATAAATGAGAATTTTTTTTTTTTTTTTTTTTGTAGAAGTTCTCTTTGATCTTTTATGAGTAGGCTTTCTTTCCTTATACAAAAAAAAAACAGAGCACCAGTTTGGGCAGAAGGCAAGGGATATTCCAATGAACAGATTGTTACAAAGTCAAGGGTCAATGCCAACAATGTCATCAACGCGCCATCTTCTTCTCAACTCCTTCCTGCAATAATCCTCCCATTCTCAGCTTTCTCCGTTAATGGCGCTCGCCTTCTCTCCTCGTCTCCTTCTTCTTCTTCTTCTTCATCTTCATCTTCTTCCTCTGCAAATTATACTAGTGCTATTTCTCGCTTCCAAATCCTCGGCCGAGGAATCCATTCTCCTCGCGTACTGCGGCAACACGACCTACACCTCCGCAAGCTCTTACAAATCCAACCTCGACGCCCTCATCTCCAAGCTCACCGCTTCTACCCCCAATCTCACTTCCCTCTACTCCAACATCACCCTTGGCAACACCCCATCCTCCCAAATCTACGGCCTCGCGCAGTGCCGCCCGGATGCATCTCCGGCCACGTGCTTCGACTGCCTCAACCAATACGCCGCAGCTGTCGCCGGAGACGTCGGTCCCAACTCCGGCAGCTGCCCTCTCCGGAAGTCCGCCTCCGTCCGCGCCGACCTCTGCTTTCTCCGCTACTCCGACCAGAGCTTCTACTCTCAGCCCGAAGAGTCGAAGCATCTTGTAGTACAGAACTTTGTAAGCGCTTCGGATCCGGAGAGCTTTAGCCAGAAAGTGAATGCTCTGATGGAGAAGATAATGCTGGAAGCTGCTAAAGCTGAGTCGAGATTCGCTGTTAGGGTGGTTTCCAACTCCTCCAATCTGGAGGACATTTACGGGATGGCATGGTGCACCAGAGATCTCTACAGCCGTGATTGTCACCTTTGCCTTAACAAAATGATGGGGTACCTGCCGTCCACGTATGTCGGCGGCCGGGTTTTTACGGTGAGTTGTTCTCTGAGGTTTGAGAACTATGCATTCTTCTCTATGCCAGCAGCACCACCGGCGGTGCAGCCTACTCCAGAGTTGGGGAATGCCAAGGCTCCATCAACTGTAGTTGAGAATGGAACAGGTGATGCTACCAGTTTTCATCTTATCATATTCTGATCATTCCTGTACCAAATTAAAATTGAAGATAAAATCATTGATTGATTTTGAGCATGATTGCATCCCAGTTCGCCTGATTGGCTGCCTGATTCCCATTCGAACATGGATTAAGAACACAAATTTTATCTTCCATCTGATAGAATTAATGATCAAGGCCAAGATAATAGTCAGAATTGATCCTAGCTAGGTCTGTTTTGTCAAATTAGAGGAATAAACCTGGTCAAGACAGGCTTTGGCTATATGGCAAATCTATAAGAAGCTAATTCCCCCTTTTAACAATACATATAGTTGCTTACAAATAAGGCTTTAACAACACCAAGATAATAGGAAACTATATAGATTTATTTTGCCACATCAAATATTACCAACTTACATATATATGCCTCAAACTTTTCTAATGTTAAAATAGTATGAAATCAGACTTTGGGTTTTGACAAATCTTCTGTATAGGTTCAGGCCGGAAGAGCAACAACTCGGCAAAAACCATACTTATCATTGTCATTCCAGTTGCTTTTGCCTTGGCGGTCTTGTGTGCTATCTTACTTATGCTACGAAGGAGGAAAAAGTCACTAAAAGAGTTTTTAAACAGTAAGAATTCTTTGATCTTCTTCTCCAAAGTCAATGAAGAAATTCCATGGCGTCTTAGTTGTCGTCTTTTATGACAGATAATGAACTTGCAAATGTAATTGTAGACCAAGAGGAGGACATAACAAGCATTGAAAATCTCTTACTTGATTTGACAATAATCAAAACAGCAACAAGTTATTTTGCAGAAGAAAATAAGCTTGGGGAAGGCGGATTTGGGCCTGTTTATAAGGTACGGTGTTTTGTTGTAATGCCAATTAAATGATTTGCAAAATCTTCCTATAAAACCATGCCTAGGGCAACTTCGACTCGACTAGAATCTCTCTCTTGGCACAAGAATAGAATAGAAAAAGCTTCGCTGTTTTGCGTATCAAGGAAACATGTAAGTGCATGTATCTAATTCTTCAAGGCCAAGTAATTGAAAAATTATTGTATACTCATAACATTTGAGATACTAGGTAAAATTCATTAATTACATGATTCTTTTTCTTCTTTCTTTCTAAATCACTGTTTATATGCTAGAAACAAGATAGTAATAATTGATTCTAAAAAATTGTTTAAGAATTTTCAATTTGATGTTTCTAGGGTTTGCTAGGAGATGGGCAACAAATAGCAGTAAAAAGGCTCTCAAGAACATCATCACAAGGGCTTGTTGAATTGAAAAATGAGGTTGTTTTGGTCGCGAAACTTCAGCACAAGAATCTTGTCAAATTACTAGGTTGCTGCTTGGAAGAGAATGAAAAACTACTCGTCTACGAATACCTTCCTAATGCAAGCCTTGATAAATTTATATTTAGTCTGTATCATATTCGCAATAGTTGTTGTTTATGTTGCAGCCTAGTTTGAGGACATTTAATCTTCCTTTCTTTTATATATATTGCAGATCAAGATCCTGTTAGGCGAGCTCAACTAGATTGGGGAATCAGGTACAAGATTATAGAAGGTATAGGCAGAGGACTCCTTTATCTTCACGAAGACTCGCGACTTCAAATTATTCATCGAGATCTGAAAGCAAGCAATATTTTGCTAGACAGCTCCATGAGGCCTAAAATTTCCGATTTTGGCCTAGCTAGGCTCTTCAACAATGATGAAACAGAGAAAAAT
The DNA here is from genome assembly GCA_002786265.1 of Apostasia shenzhenica. Taxonomy (NCBI): domain Eukaryota; kingdom Viridiplantae; phylum Streptophyta; class Magnoliopsida; order Asparagales; family Orchidaceae; genus Apostasia; species Apostasia shenzhenica. Next base: position 97,922 of record KZ452007.1, on the reverse strand, counting down.
ACCAACCGAATTATTGGCACATAGTAAGTGTAACATCTTTATGTCTAAGAATTATTGGCACGTAGATCAAAATTTTCTAAAATTTTAATTTTTTTTAATAGTGGATACATGGCGCCAGAATATGCAATGCATGGCCTCTTCTCTACTAAATCAGATGTATTTAGCTATGGAGTATTGATACTTGAGATCATCAGTGGAAAAAGCAATGCTAGATTCAAAGATTCAAGAAGCTCTTTAGATCTCCTGGGCTATGTAAGAAAGTTCAAATTCATTGCTCGTCCTAACAAATTAATAACAAAGTTTTACTTTGTTAACATCTTTATGCTATAAATAATGATAACCTCCACAATTAGCCACAAAAAAGTTCTATGACGTTTGGATATTATTTTTATCCATTAATTTAGGGGATAGTACATTGTACTATCTCCTTAACTATTGGTTAAAGTAATAACCAAAGGTTCTAGAATTTTTTGTGGCTAGGCATGGGGACTTCATCTCATTGTCCTTATGATAAACAACTCAATTCTTATATTTTGATAAAACAAGCTTCTCAGTTATTTCATATTATAGTTTCATTAAAATACAAATTTAAGTTTATGGAGAATATCAACAACGAATATAAAAGTCTTGAACAAAATTCCCTAAAGAGATTGAGTTCTAGGGGTTGTGCTTTCCCCTTTCATTGAAGTGTTAACGTAAATAGTTTAATAGATTAATGTTTCATAATTTTACTTAAAAATGTCAAGAAACTGATAGAAAAATTAATGATAAATAATTTTCACTGACCAATATTTTCTGTGGCATTTCATCGAATAGGTTTGGCAAAATTGGGATCAAACAACAGCATTAGATGTAGTAGATCAATGTCTTGAAGATAATTACAATGCAAAAGAAGCAATAAGATGCATTCACATTGGGCTTCTTTGCATCCAGAATGAGCCATCTCTGCGACCAAGCATGGCTTCAGTGATGCAGATGCTTAGTTCATATTCTTTCATGCTTCCCAGGCCATTAACGCCAGGATTCTATGCTGGGGAAGCTTCTTTCAGTGAGTCTAAATCTCTAATATTAGGAGATGAATTAGAGATTAATATTTTTGAGAAGATGAGGCTTTCGAACTCTGAAAATGTGGTCACTATTAGTGATGTGGAAGCTAGATAGCAATTTGATGTTTGCTCGTGCTGATGCCATATTTCAACATCAAAATTGTCTCTTTAATGTAACTGCAAATTTTAATATTTTCTTTATTAGCGATGTTTTATTTTACATTAATAACTTTGGTGTGATCCACTTCTGCTTTGCCATCACAAATCCACCAAAGATTGCATTGTTGACGCTGTGGCCTTTTACATACTAAAGCTTTTGATTCATCTAGTGGAACCATTGATTTTTGGCACATAAACTCGGATAATGCTTCGTCTCTTGCAGCCTCAAAATTAACTCGACTCAGCTTCAGTCAGATATCTAAAAGTGTCCTCCTGTTAGACAAGTCGACTCAATTTGAGTTAGTTCAAACTACTTTAAAAGAGCATGCATCCATCTCCAAATTTTTTTCTTTTTTTTGGCTAGGTAAGTTCCGCTTGCTAATTCTCTTTTCTTTGGAATTTTGATCGGATTTAACTTTAAGCTCATCTCTTGCTCATGCTAATTGTTCGTGTTAAACTCATCATATTGATTTTGATGATGATAAATACATTAATAATAATATACTTGATTAATCTTTCATTTATTAGTACATGTAGAACTTAAGTTTTTCATGATTAAAGAAAATTGCCTGTCGAGATGTTCTTGGCTCTGATTGATGAAATCAAGTTAAAGAATAAATTTAAATGAAGTTGATGAAGATCCCTAATAAAAATAACATCAAGTCATGTAGATATTTATCAGCACGTAAAACTTTTAAATCTCATTATCTCAATTCAAAAACTCTTCAATGTTAAGGTTTCTGGATGATATGTCTGCTAAAATTCTTGCGAGAAATTTTTTGCTCACATTTGTGAAGCACTGGATCAATGTCTGCTAAGAGTTTCTTATCAAAGGAAGAATTTCCATTTAGGAAATTTAATTCGGTGTTGGTTGATGTGGTCACTCTTCTTGTATTTTTTTCCCTAAGTCTACTTTCTTTGTTACATTTCTTGTAGCATGAGAATGCTTTATGTAAACAATAAGGTACAAATTTTTTTTTTCATGAGTGACAAAGTTGTTGAATGGTTGTGGTAATTGAAAATTTCAACTAATTAGAATAGTCTAAATTGGATAATTAAAGTATTTGAAAAAAAAATAGAAAATTTTAATTTTCAAGTTTTTATAATTTCATTGTTTACGAACTAATTTGTGATCCGATGATTCAAATATTCTTCCAAACGAACAACTTCATTTATTTTAGAGGTTTTAATTTGATATCAGAATATTATGAAACTTTAGATCGGTGCTTTTAACACAAAATGAAACATGAAATGCATTCTTAACATTAAATGAAATGCGAAATGCAATTTATCATGTAAATAATATGAAATTAATAAGTAATTAACAATTAACATCCAAAAGTTGAGGTGAAGTTAGGATAGTTTGCTTGTTCACTAGATTTTTGTGAAAATTCTAAAAGAAATTAATTATGCGTTCAAAGAAATTTCAATGATTAAATAAACTCATCAATATGTATTGCACCCGTGCTTTTTATTATTATTAGGGTAAATAGCATTTGGGTCCCTCTAGTTTACTCGTATGGGCAAATAGGTCCCGAGCAGAGAGAGGCGGCTGCCCCGTCATCGCCCATGAGCGTGGATGGGAAGGCTCTCTCTCGATCCCGGCGCACGGGCGACGCCGGCGTGACCCGCCAGCGGCCGCGCGGCCGCCGATGGGTCGCACACGCCTCTTGGGTCCGGCGGCGCGCCCGTGCGCGACGTTCGAAAGGAGAGAGATGCGGAGAGGAGAGAGAAAGGGTGATTTCTAATGTTTGTTACGGCCCAAGGACCTATATGCATATTTAATCAAACTTGAGGGACCAATTTGCTACATTTTAATATTTGAGGGACCTATTTGCTCATACGAGTAAACTAGAGGAACCCAGATGCTATTTACCCTTATTATTATTATTATTGTTATTATTATTATTTTACACTAGTCTATATCTCCTCGTGCTTTAAACACACGAAATAATTGTTCTTAAATTGAAGCTAACAAGACGGACGGATTTTTTTGGATGTAATATGAATTTAATCAGCCCACAGTAATTGGTTCATTGACCCAGTCTCCTATTCCTGCACTTGGATGAAATGGGTAGAGTTTTCAAATTTGACTCAAATAAAATTTAATATGACTCATATTTGACCAAATTCATCGAAACTCAATGCACCTAAATTTTACCTATCGAGTTTGAGCAATTCATACTCAACTCGAAATAGAAGTTTTCAAGTAACTAACTCAAATCAATTTCGATTCAAAGTAACTTGACTCAAATTTTTTGTGATCTTTAAAACTTAGTTAACAATATTATATCATTAATTTCATAATAATTATACATATATTTGATTAATTAGTTTAAATAAATTAATATAACCTTAATTTTATGGACATGATACAATTTTTAAATGAATCTTCCAACAAGAAAGCTTTCATAGATCTATCTTTTTGCACAATTTCAGATTGTATAGCTTTAAATTCAAATAAAAAGCGATAAATGATATGAAAATCTAAGAAAATTATATATTTTATATCAATTTAAAAAATTATGTAATAATTTGCTGAAATATTTTTATAAATTTTATCTTATTATATACGATGCATAATAGAAATTTTTAATTTACTAAATTAAATTTAAAAAAAAATTATATTATAGCTAATCAATCAAGATTAAAACATCAGTTTTTAAGTTTTATTTAGAGTTTAAAATTTAATATTAAATTTTTATCCATAAAATAATTTAAGATATAGAATTTTTATTAATTAAGATTTAGTTTTATGAATTAAGATTTGGTGTATAGTAAAATTTCGACTTTAATTATTAAAAATTGACATGAAATATATAATTTTTTAGAAAAGATTATTTTCATAAGAAAAGATTAATTTAAGTTAAGTATCTCTAATTTGGATCTATATGCAATTAAATTATTCTAATTTCTAAATTAACCAAGTAATTTCTTTAATTTGAAGTAAAATACAAATAAATATGTAAGTATTAATTAAAATATTTAATAGATTATATGTTTTCTAGTTAATAAGCCACTTTGAATTTTATCTTTATTTAAAATATTAATTTAACTTTTAAATTAGTTAAATTAATTTATTAATATTCTCAATTGATGATCTAAAGGATTTAATTTGTTAATTTGGTTAAATATTTTAAATTTTAAGTTGATTTTTTAATTAAATTAAATGTAATTATATATATATATATATATATACAGACATAATACTATAAATTTTTTTTTATTTATTTATGTGTTTATTTATTCTTTATTTTTTATATTGCTTATAATAACTTATTATATAAATAGGGCAGCTAAACACATTTTGAAAAATTCTCGATTGTTGCTTTTTCACATATCAAATAAGTTATAAATTTAAATCAATTTAATTTCAACTTAATTGACTTTAAGACATAAAAATATCAAATCTATATTGAAACAAATAAAATATAAATAAATTTCTATCAAGTTTTAAGTTTCTTTTAAAAAAAAATAAAAATAAAAATAGATTCAGTCCCCACAAAGCTTAATGGTTCAATAATTGGTTAGTCTTACTACGACGTATGGGAGCGTGGGGCTCGTCAACCATGCTAAACTCGTAACAGATATTATCTTGTAATTTCGTGTACTTTTTTTACTTTACAGTCTCGTTTGGTTCGAGGTAAATTTTTTGCTCAACACAAATTTCAACTATAAAAAATAACTTTGTTTCACATCTAATACAAATACAAATATTAAAATTTAAAGTATTTCACATTTTACCCACTTTTTAATATTAATATAAAATTTTTAACTATTAAACTTAAAAAATAAAATATATTTTTTTTCTTGTTTAAAAAAAAACTCGAACCAAACGAGGTTTTCACTTTTTGTGAATATTTTATTTAATTTGTATAAAAAAGAGATCCCCTGTGGAGGAAGAAATTCATATAAAGCAAAAACACATCATACAAATGATTGTGTCAAATATAGGGCTGTTACCGATCTGATTTCGAACCGAGCTAATACCGGCACAAAATCGGATTGATCACATTTCGATCGACTCGAAATTAACTCGAGCTCGATTGGGTTCGATTTCGAGCCGGCTCGAGTCAATTCCAATCGACTTTGAGCCGATTTCGAATCAAATCTCAATTTTTTTGAGCCGATCTCGAGGCGGGTAAGCTCAACTCGATCCAGCTCGAGATCGGCTCAATTTAATATATATACATATATATATATGTGTGTTATATAATATATATATATATATATGTTATATAACATATATATATATATGTATTATAATATAAAATGCATTTTAATTCAAGCCGATTTCAAGCTGGATCGAGCCGAGCCTACCTTGGCTCAAAATCGGCTCGAAATTATTACCAAGCCGAACTTTTGGCTCGTTAGTCGGCTCATTTAAATCGACTCGATTTTAATTCGATCTAAAATCGATACAATTTCCGTTCGATTTTGGATCTTCGATTCATATTAATTAACACCCTTAGTCAAATATGACGTCTTATTTAAAAAATTTTCTGCTTTGTATAATTTTTTTTAAATAATTTTTTGTCATAATAAATGTGTTCAAACCTCAAAAAATCTCAAACAACATAAAAATATGTCCATTAAAAATGGTTGTTATAAACATATAAATAACATGAAAATGACTTTTTCTCACTGCTTTGACAATTGTGCTTTGTAGAATCAGTAGAATGATTAGATGCCAAAGTTTTGAGAATCGAACTAAACTTTAGAATCAGTAGGATGAAAAAATTGAGATAAGATTATTATAATTTAATATTATAATAAATATTTATTTTATAATAATTATAATAAATGAAATACAAAGATAATATAAAATTCACTCAAAAAAATTCAAATTTATTAACTTTTAAATTTTTTCAGATTAATATATCTATAAAAAAAATAAAAGTGAGATTTCTTGAAATTGTTTGTCAAATAATGAAAATAAGTAACTATATTCATGATAAACCTCAAATTTTCTTCTAAAACAACAAATAATGAAAAATAACATGAATTTATAATAGTATAAAAAATCAAAGTTTTTCTAAAGAAGTAAATAAAAGAAGGCTTTTATATTAATTAAACACAAAAAGTATGTTTCTTTATTAAAAAAATAATTAAAAGAGAAAAATTAAAAATAAATAAATAAATAATGAGCTCTAACTTCGTAGCTCTAGGAGCAACGTGAGCAAAGTAAATTATAATATCACATTATCACTTAAAGTTTTAAAATATAATTTTTATAATTTTTTTTAGGTATTGAGTTCAATAATTCAACAGTGCAACTCTAATTTTATTTAATTTTTTAGTAAATTAAGTTCTGAGTTTAGACCGAACTGAGTTGACGATCTGGTGAAGCGAATAGTCTTTCCCTTCTTAACGGGCCAGATTTTTCTGAAGTCAACGGTCAATCAACGCATCACCACCTGCTCTACCTTTCCCTACAGCCCTCCCCACATTCTCACCATTCCACGTTTCCGCTAATGGCGCTCGCCTCCTCTCCTCGTCTTCTTCTTCTTCTTCTTCTTCCTCCTTCTCCTCTGCATATCATACTGCTACTATTTCTCGCTGCCAAATCCTCTGCCCAGGAACCAATTCTTCTTGCGTATTGCGGCAACACCAATTACACCTCCCCAAGCCCCTACGAATCCAACCTCGACGTCCTCATATCCAACCTCACCGCTTCTACTCCCAACTTCACTTCCCTTTACTCTACCGTCACCGTTGGCAGCACCCCATCTACCCAAATCTACGGCCTCGCGCAGTGCCGCCCGGATGCATCTCCGGCCACGTGCTTCGACTGCCTCAACCGATCCGCCGCAGCTGCCGCCGGAGACGTCGTTCCTACCTTCGGCGGCGGTGACTGTTTCCCTCACCGTAGGTCCGCCTCCGTCCGTGCTGACCACTGCGTGCTCCGCTACTCCGACCAGAACTTCTACTCCCAGCTCGAAGAGTCGAATTATCTTCCTCTGATGAACCCTGCAAACGCTTCGGATCCGGAGAGGTTTAGCCAGAGAGTGAATGCTCTGATGGAGAAGATAATGCCGGAAGCTGCTAAAGCTGAGTCGAGATTCGCTGCTGGGGTTTCCAACTCCTCCAATCTGGACGACAATATATACGGGATGGCTTGGTGCACCAGAGATCTCTATAGCGCTGATTGTCTCCTTTGCCTTCAGCGGGCGGCGGGGTCCCTTCCAACCAGGCAAGTCGGCGGCCAGGTTGATAAGGTGAGCTGTACTGTGAGGTTTGATATCCAAGCATTCTTCTCTTCGTCCGCGGTGCCGAGTGTGCCACCTCCTGAGTCAACAGCATCGCCGCCTCCAGAGTTGGGAGTTTCCCAGCTTACTCCGCCTCCTGCAGTTGAGGACGGAGCAGGTAATGCTACCTTTTTAGAGTAGAAACTGAAATACTCTGTGTTGCCGTGATAAATCAGTATGGATTGAGGCGATGTAAATGGAACAAGCATCCAAATTGCAAGAAATATTGTAAATAGTAAAGAAATCACAAGAACGCCATGATTTGTGTGGTTTTATGATCAATAATTGATGAAGCCGCTAGGATGCTAGTGAGTTTTTTTACATTGTTGAAGTGGTGGAACTGCTTGCTGCCTCCAATTAGAGAGAATAGGAGGAAGGTGAAATTGTGAACCTTGGGCAGCCTACATTCTTTTTTTTTGCTTCCAACTAGGTTTTCTGAGCTCTTTTTGGTCCTTTTGTGAAACTTAAAACTGTCTTGAGATTGACATGTTTTAATCTATCTCCATGAGATTGTCTTTTCTATCCTAAAGGATTTATTTACTCGAGTTCTAAGTGGGAATAACTGTGTAGATGAAGGTTAATCAATTATACTGCTATTTGGGATTTATCCCCATGGATAAGAGGATTTATCTACCCAAATGCTGGTGATTTTGGAGACCCCAAAGGAGGCAATGGGCTTGACTAAGTGAGTTTGTCCTCAAAGTGGAGAAAAAAGAGAGCACAAAGGATGGTGTGAGTTCCTGAGTTCTAGCTATTAGATCTATGACACCATGGAGCTCGCAATTTCAACGGGACTATTTTAAGATTTAAAGAATATATCTTGTCTACATAATAACCTTGAAAATCCATTTAATATGACAGCATTCTAAACACATAACTCTCAATGAGAATGGGAATTTGGATTGTATGCTGCTTATGAACCAAGGAACACAATTTCGTATCAGATTTTTAATTCAACAGACAATATTAAAAACTGAGATCAAAGACTATATAATAGGGATGTAGAACTTTAAGTAGGAGATCATCATCATGTGGAAAAACTAAACAGTATACTAGCAACTTGACTTAACTCGGAAACAACAAATTAGAGAACTTTAAATATCATAAACAGAGGAGAACAACTCTAGGAAATCAAAGTAAAAGGTTGAAACAAAGCCCTAGTACCCAATGAACAACCCCAAGGAACCTCAAGTATCAGCAGTTGCAGCCACCCACTATAAACCCTAATTTGTAATAATCCAAATTCGATGCCCCACCTACACGGAATCAGGTCGAATCTGATATTCGAAGAACCTAAGAAGATCTCTCCCTTCTCAGTGGAAATTAAGCCGCTTAGCAAACCTCAATCATCATCTTCCTTTCTGCAGCCATAACTGAAGCTTTATGGAGGAGGAGAAAGTCGAGAGTTTCAACCAACTTGCGCCTGAAGTGGAAGAGGTGGTCGTCGTGCAACAAGAAGTTTGATGGTGTAATTGCAAATAAATCCCCTTATTTTGGCTCTTTTCTAAGTTAGTCCAAGCCAACTTTAAAGTGCAACCAAATCAAACTAATTGAGTCACAATTGAAACCAACTTTGGCCCAAATTGAACGTAATTGATCTAATTTTGAATCCAACTAATCCAAATTGACTCAAAATAATTACAGAACATTAAAGTGGGCATTCCCACCGATACATAATAGTTCAAATGACTCAATATAATAAATGACTCAAATAAAACAAAGTAATTATAAAATAAGCCAATTTTGTTCAATTGTAAAAATCAAGTCGATGCATCTCTAAAGATCCAAAATGCTCCTGCGTAAAAAAAAAATGCTCGGGTAATCATATGCTAGCTACTTAACGGTCCATGCGAAGAATGCGAGAAGGCCCCATGAATGACAAAATGTCATGAGAAATAAAATTACTGAGAAAGGGTAATCTAAGAAAATGTACTGGTTACATACCAGTCCAACTATGGTTACAACTTTCAATGGTGAACTTGCCAAAATTGAAGATCTCCATGGTTTAAAATATGAGTTTTTATTTTCAAAGGCACATAGTGCTAACCTTCTTGATTTTAAAGGTGCCATGCAATTCATAAACATGTTATTACTAAAATAATTCATGTTAGCATAAAACTGAGGAATTAGTATGCTAATTTTTTTTTTTTTTGATGCAGCTAAAACAAAAAGTTGGTAACTATAAAAACATCAACAGAAATAGTTCTATATCTTCTAGTAGAGGAAAAGTGTTTATTATGTTAAAAACTGGAACAACCGTCTAACTGGTTGATTCCCCTTCTAACATAGAATATATAAATGAATTTTATTTTCTTTCTGGTAGAATGATCGAAACAACCTTAAGAGCCTAAAAAAAATTGGTCCTAGATGTGTACGATCAAATTAGAAGAAAAAAAACCTAATCGAGGCCAGCCTTAGCCTTATGGACAAGGTAATTTTCCCCTCTTCTTTTCGCGGCTGCTCCAAGAAGCTGCTTGCTGAAATAAATTCATTATAGTAAGGTAATATATAAGGCTTTAACAACTCCAAGATAATAGAAAAGCATATTGATCTCTTACATATCCATGTATTTGTTATTTATTAGACCACAGTAAATAATAACTTTCATGTGCCTCAAACTTTTTTGATGTTAAAATATGATGAAATCATACTTTGGGTTTTGAAAATTTTTTTGTATATGTTTAGGGAAGGGCAGCAATGTAGCAAAAATTGTGGTTATCATCGTCATTCCAGTTGCTTTTGCCTTGGTAGTCTTTTGTGTTATCTTGCTTATGCTATGTAGGAGGAAGAAATCACTAAAAGAGTCGCCAAATAGTAAGAGTTTCTTGATCTTCTTCTTCAGGTTAAATGAAGGAATTCTATTATATGTCATGTGTTATTTTTAATGAAATAAAACTTGTGGATATAGTTGTAAACCAGGAGGAGGACATAAGAAGTGCTGAAAATTTCTTATTTGATTTGGGAACTATTAGAACAGCAACAGGTAATTTCTCAGAAGGAAATAAACTCGGGGAAGGAGGATTTGGATCGGTTTATAAGGTAAGGTCTTTTATTAACTTGAATTTTTCTCGGGAAACATGTTGATGTGTGAATCTAATTCTTTAACATCAAGCAAATTGAAAAGAGTATAGGATCTAGGTTTGGGTTTAGAGGGGTTTGAATAGACTCTAATTAACATTTAATTTACTTTAATTTATTAATTTAATTTACTATAACTATAATACAATTAACTCAAAAATAAGTTAGCAGTGTGATAAATAATATAAGTGTGGAAGCAATAATAAGATGTGCAGAAATATAAATAAGATGATATATACAAAGAACACAAAGATTTAACAAGGTTCGATACTTAATGGTACCTATGTTCTCGGCAAAAAGCAAACTCTCCAACTATCAACTAAGACACTCCTCAATGGGGATATGAAGCAAACCCAATATAATTGTTCTTTACATTTAAAGGCACTCCTTTTCACTTGAGGGAACAACTAAACACCTCTTCTCTTCACTTAAGGGGTCCGCTTCACATCTTGCATGAATGATCCACTAAGTACCTCCTTTAATCACCCAATTGAAGGCCCTCCTCACTAATCAAGTAAAGAAATTAATAAAAACTCACTAACAAGAGGGTACTAATCGATTCTAACAAAGCATTGAAACCTTATTAAATTTTTTTCAGGGCATGCTAGGAGATGGGCAATTAATAGCAGTGAAAAGGCTCTCAAGGACATCATCACAAGGACTTGTAGAATTGAAAAATGAAGTTGTTTTGGTTGCAAATCTCCAGCACAAGAACCTCGTCAGATTGTTGGGTTGCTGCTTAGAAGAGAATGAAAAGCTGCTCATTTACGAATACCTTCCTAATACTAGCCTTGACAAATTCTTATTTGGTTTGTATCCTATTTGGATAATGTCATTTTTGCTTAAACATACTCTGGTGATACTAGCTGAATCTTTCTTCTTTTCGCATATGGAAACTCAAGATCCTATTAAGCGCGGACAACTAGATTGGGCAACTAGGTACAAAATCATAGAAGGTATTTGTCGAGGACTCCTCTATCTTCACGAAGATTCGCGGCTTCGAATCATTCATCGAGATCTGAAAGCAAGCAACATCCTGTTAGACAGCTCCATGAGGCCTAAAATATCTGATTTTGGCCTTGCAAGGCTATTTGACATGGATGAAACACAGCGAAACACCAATCGTATTGCTGGCACATTGTACGTATTACACCTTTACTTCAGTGAATTGCTGGATCAAAACTTTTCTTCAATTTTTGTTTTTTTGTCAGTGGATACATGGCACCAGAATATGCAATGCATGGACTCTTCTCTACTAAATCAGATGTGTTTAGCTATGGAGTGCTGATACTTGAGATCATTAGCGGCAAAAGGAACGTCAGATTCAGGGATTCAGGATGCTCTTTGGATCTCCTGGGCTACGTAAGAACATACAACTAAGGCTTTGTTTGGTAATAAGAAAAAAAAAGAAGATTTGGTTAGAATTTTGTCATTTTTGAAAAATGTGTATAATATGAAATAAAGTAAGTTAGCTAATATAAAATAAATTTTAAAGTTTTTTTAAAATAAATTTAAGCTTTTAGTCATGGCTAATTTTAGCTATGTTTTTTAGCTCATTACCAAACAGGCCTAATATCTCCACTTGATTCAATTTCATTGCTCAACCTAACTAATAAGGAAAAAATTGCTTTTGTTCCTACATTTTTATGCTATCTGCAATTTAGTCCTTAGCATTTTGATAAAACTACAATCTATATTCTTTTAGATTATGACATCAGTTTGATTAAGGCTAAATTTGAGGTTTCTAAGGGATTTCAGTGACAAAGATGACAATTTTGGTCAAAATTCACAAAAATCGATTCCTTTTGACAAGTTTTATGCTCTTCTTCGACAAAAGATGCTCATATGTCATGTAATGAATTAAATTATTGATGCTTTTATTGAAAATATTTAGAAATGGATGAACATATTGAAGATATATGGAACAAAGTGTTGTTTTTCACTAACAATTTTTTTTGCAACATTTCGTTGAACAGGTTTGGCAACATTGGGATCAAAGAACGGCATTGCAAGTAGTAGATCAATGTCTTGGAGTTGAATACGATGCAAAAGAAGCATTGAGATGCATTCACATTGGGCTTCTCTGCATCCAGAACGAGCCATCTCAGCGACCGAGCATGGCTTCTGTGTTGCTGATGCTTAGTTCATATTCTTTCGAGCTTCCAACATCATTAATGCCAGAATTCTACATCGGGGAGGCTTTTTCCTCTGAGTCCGAATCTCTAACTTCAGCAAGAGAAACTGAGAATCATGTTTCCATGCATATGTAGTCACTAGAATTTGAGAACATTGTATTTGCTAGCAATGTAGAAGCTAGCTCATCATTTGATTTTAGCTGATACTATTGCCTTGTTTCAACAAAAAAAGGTGTGCTACATGTTTTACTTCATAATCTTGCATATACATGAATCCTTTGTTTCCATTGCGCCCTATCAGTTACCATATTCTTATCTAAATCTAAGTAACTAAGATCACTCTTTATAGTTTCTTGCCATGTCTTTTTTTGTCTCCCTCTTTCTCTTTGTACATGGGCAAAATCCAATAACTCAATTTTTCTAACTGGAGCTTCAATCGGCCTACGATTTAGATGTCCAAACCATCTAAGCCGACTTTCTCTAAGTTTATCCTCAATTGGTGCAACACCAATTTTTTTTCGGATATATTCATTTCTCATTCTATCCTTTCATGTATATCCACACATCCACCTTAACATCCTCATTTCTGCAATATTTATTTTATTTGTATGTTTCCTCTTTGCAGGCCAGCATTCTGCATCATATATTATCACTGGTCTTACGCAGTTTTATAAAATTTTTAAAATTAGTATGTTAGATGATATGTGTTGAAATAATAAATTTTGAATTTCCTTGTTTTTTAAGTTATTATAGGTTTTTAAAAAAAATTATTATAGGTTGTTCAAAAATTATCTATAAAATTTAGTCAGATTTTCCTCAAATTCTATTCTTTAATTTAGATTTGTGTGCTTCAACTTGTCTTTTATGAGTTTTACATTATTGTGTTTATTTCCCTTAGTGTTGTACTTATCATGTTGACAACAAGAGATGTTTCAAAGCGATTTATCAAATAATTGGAATCACCAACTCACTATATCTATATGTAGATATCAGTATAGTTAGATTTAAAGTGACCCAATAAATTAATTGATAAGTGAAATATTCATATCGAGTTATGAAGGCCTTAACAGATCTGTTAACATTATGATCAGCAAGATAAAAACTAATTAACATTATGGTCAGTAAGATGAAAACTAATGAGAACAATGCTGAGAGTATATTATCAAAAGCTGGTTGCTATTTAATTGAAATCTGCTTGAGATGGAGAGATCTAATCGTTGATCATAAATGTATGTTAAACATTTCAGTTTGATTGAACAAAAATGACCACTAGGTCATCACCTTGATCACAACTATGCATAAAATTAGGATTTAGTTTGATCTGTTTCTCTTTTTGTTTTCAGTCAGATGGATGGTTAACCTTTAGTTCATTAAACCTTGTTAAACCCCTTGTAATGTCGTAACTTGATTCGTTAGTCACTCTCATTGCCTCACACAAACCTAAACCTCGCTGATTTCTCTTTTCTAGCACTATGGATGGCAATCTGCAGCTTCATTAATAGCAGTTGTTGGGGAAGATTTTTACTATGTTTATTCTCTCAGTGGCATTTACGACGATGAGATCTCTTCAAGAACTCACGTCATCTACAGTATTCCCCTCAGCTAACCTTGGCAAACGTTGCTTATCCCTCATGCTGGCTGTGAATCGGGCTGAATTGGGAAACATCATACCCTTTTTCGTGAGAAAGTTCAACCTAAAACCCTAGCTTGGTCTATTGTGGTAAATCTTTTTTAGCATTTTCCCGGAAGTTGGCTTGTTCTTGTTGGTTTTCATGGGTTCTTTAGAATTTGATTTTTCAGTCCACCATGTTTAATCTGAAAATTTCAACTTTTTTTTGACTTTTTTGTTTCCGATTCTATGCATAGTAATTGGGTTCTGTGGACTCTGTAAACTTTGGACTAGAACAAATTAAAACACTGTACTACTCCAGAAACTATATGCACTTTATTTAGCTTGATTATTTTTTTTCCTTGAAAAAGAATGATTGGGATCTTCTGGTTTTCTGCTTCTTCAAAGAATAATGCAGTGATTTTTTTTTTAGTTTGAATCAGTCCCCCCCAGTTGACTTGTTCTTGTTGGTGTTTTATTGGTTATCTTATTTCTACTGTCCGCCTCGTTTGATCAGCACTATTTGCTTTGCTCTTTGGCATTTTTGTTTGAGTTTTTGCTCATGGTAAAATTAAGTTCTATTAGCTATGCAATCTGTGCATAAGAACAAATTAAAATAGAGCACTTTCGTGGTATGTACAAAAGCAATCTGACTACTCCAGATAATATATACATACACTTTACTTATTTTGCTCTTTTTGTATGAAAAAGATTGGTTGGGTTCTACTGGTTTTCTTCAAAGAGTATTGCATGATTTATATTAGTCTGCATTAGATTGAACAGGTTCGGTTGGGGTGTTTTAGTCTTCTACTTTCCTATCTACTAGCATGCCACCCATCATTTTGTTGGCTATGTAATTTTTCCTGTTTCTTAACTGATTGTTTTTCAAGAAATTGAATTTCAATTATTTTGTCTCACGCACCAAGCTGGAACAAGAGCCAATTCCGATTATCTCTTTCCTATGAAAAACTTGACGCCTGCCCAGTGCCGGAAGGTCAAGGAAGTTCCGCATTTTTCTTACTTTGTCCATCAAATCTAGATCGATCTTCGTTAAGGGGGTCAACCCAAGCCAATCAAATATCCAGCAACAAGAAGAAGTTTTTTTTTTAATTTTAATTATTTTTGGAAAGAGATAATCGATTGAGATTTTCTTCGAAAAGAAATATTCAAAATAATTAAAGGGACCTCTCAGAAGAATGAGAAGAAGCCCAAAAAAAAAGCAAAAAGGAAGGCAAATATTGTATAACTGTTCGATTCTCCGCTATTTTTTCCGGTTCTCCTGTAGCTGGATTCTCCGGAACCACAATCCAATCCTGGAAATACAACATCCCACTTTTTTTTACTACTCAAGGTTTTTCTTTTTATTTACTTTGATAAACTTGGAATTTCATGGATAACGCAAAAGCAGATTTAATACATAGCCCTATTTGTATTATATGAGACTACATTGATTTTGGACTTTATTTTATGCCACCTTTACTGGTATTTGTTGTGATTACCCTTCTTAAATAAGGACACTTGCTAAATTTTGTAATCTTTGAAAATTTGCTAATGTAAATGCATGACATGTGTTCCTTTACATAAGAGATTAATAGCATATATCGTTTACTTAGATCGGAATTAGATTTTCTCTGGCGGTGAATCCTCTAATGACATGGTGATAGTTAAGCCACTTTCATGCGATGCATGTAACAAGAAACTTCGACATGAAATTTATTAATTGCTATTACAAAGGTATATGGACATGTAAATTGTAAGTCGATTAAAGCTTCAGTTAGAAAAATTGAGTTATTGGATTTTGCCCATGTACAAAGAGGAAGGGGAAGACCAAAGAAGACATAGCAAGAAACTATAAGGAGTGATCTTACTCACTTAAAGATTTGTTAACTGATAGAGTGCAATAAAAACAAAGAATTCATGTAGCCGATCCCACCTAGTAGGATTAAGATTTGGTTCAACTATTACAAAGGCATATGTTGTGTTCTACTTTAAGTTATGATGTGATATTTCTTTCATAATTTTATTTAATAACAATTTTGTTGTGATATTTCACTCTTTTGTTGGAGGATAGGAAATTCAAAAAGTGCAAGTTGAAAGGTTTTGTGCATTTCAAGAAGATGAAAATGTTATGTGCAAAGGATACAACAATGGGAAAGAACGCCATTAGTTCATGTCGGCTTGACACATCTGTGAATAACATTGATAAGGTTCTTGTTGATCTAGAGGAGGAACCTATGGGAACAACTATTGATGGGAGTCGATGAATTTATGAGAGATGCGATCGAACGTGAAATAGCAATAACATAAAGAAGTTTCAGAAAAAGAGTAGCTCCACCACCAACGACCAAACCAAAGCGAAGTAGGAAGAGAAAGGATTTAGATGAAGGTGAAAACATTAGATTACAAATGTACACAGAAAGGACATAGGTTTTTAAGTGCTTGTTGTTCGACACTCGAAACTATAATGGTGGAATAAAAATAGCCACATCTAAGTTGCGCTCAATCCCACTTAAATAGCCATATCATAATAGCTGATTGAGCGGCTAAGACTTAGGATAATATGCTGATATGTCAATTAATTGTAACTAAATCTGCTCTAACATAGCTGTCCTTTAATCCCTTGCTAAGAAGAGCATCATTCCCATTGAGATAACATCTATCAACAAATCTTGTACACAAGGTTATGCCATTCAACTGGGCTCTCTTTGTTAATAAGAAAAAAAAGAAGACATTTTTGAAAAAATGTTTATGATGTGAAATAAAGTAAATTGGTTATATTAAAAATTGTGTAAGATGTGAAATAAAGATGATTGATTTATTGAGAATTGTGTTGGATGTGAAATAAAATGAATATTTAATGTTGGAATTTGTGTGAGATGAGATATAAAATAATTTTTTAAGTTTTTTTAAAATAAATTTAAGATTTTAGTCATGGCTAATTTTAGCCATGTTTTTTAGCCTATTGCCAAACAATTTAGGGAGTTATAGTAGAATTGCAATGATTACTTTATGTGAAACTTTGGCTACAAAGTTGTTGGTTGGCTTTGGTTATTTAAGTTTTCAATCCGAATATTCGAAGTTGGATGGTTTAAATATTTGGAAACACAAACAAGAATTTTTTATTAAGTTTTCAAGTTTTCAGAATTGTTACTATTTGTAGACTAATTTGTAATCAAATGATATAAATATTTTGCCAAACAAAATTTGGTATGACTAGACTGTTTTAGTGGTTTTTTATAGGGGGATTTACGTAGAGAACATTGAATTCATCATAAATTACGCATTTCACCATTATTTAGTAAATATTACGCATATCACACTCTCCTTATTGTTACAATAGAAATGTAAAACCCATAAGTAATATAAGGAGAGTGTGATATGCGTAATATTTACTAAATGATGATGAAATGCGTAATTTGTGATGAATTCAATGTTCTCTACGTAAATCCCCCTTTTTTATAACAGAATATCATTATATTTATGGAGCGCTTTTCTCACACAATTAGGCTTTATCTGGTAACTGGTTAAAAAAAGGCTTATTTTAGTCATGGTTAAAATCTTAAATTTATTTTAAAAAATCTTTAAAAATTATTTTATATTTAATCTTAAACAAATTTCAACATTAAATAATCATTTTATTTCACATTCAACATAATTTTTAATATAACTAACTCACTTTATTTTACATCATACATATTTTTCTAAAAATTTTCACAAAAATTTTCTAAGGGGATATTTGGTTCAATGTTATCTTGATGTTATGTTATGTTATCTAGAGGAAGTAATTATTTGGTTTAATGACATTTATAAATAATTTTCTATTAGATTATAAAATTATTAATCAAAAGATAACATCTAGATATTATGATATCTAGATTACATAATATAACACCAAGATAAGAACAAATGAAACACCCTCTAAATTTTTTTTTTCTCTAACCAAATAGAGCTTTAGGGCTACAAACGAGTGGTGTTCTAGTGAGCTAGTCACAGCTTGAGTAGATTATGGATTCTTTTTTTCACACATTTACGTTTGGTTCGAGTGTTTTTTTTAGTCATTAAAAAAAATTTATTTTATTTTTTAAGTTTAATGAGAAAGAAATTTATTTTACTATTAGAAAATGTGAAATACTTTCAATTTTAATATTCATTTTTTGTATTGGATGTGAAATAAAGTTGATTTTTATAATTGAAATTTGTGTTGGGCAAAAATTTCGCTTCAAACCAAACGAGGGGCTTGTCGTTGAATTGATTTTATTTTAAGTTAATTGCCATTAAGCTATGAGAATATTTAATTGATTTTGAATCAAATATAATACAAATAAGTTTTGAGAAAATTTCAAAGGAAATTTTTTTGGGTTTGAGCGCCGCACTAGCTCACGGTAGGCTTGGCACTCAATCTGCGTGCTGTGTAGGCGTGCGGGGCTTGCCAACTTTACTTAGTATGTAACAATCATTATATTGTAGTTCCATGTATTTTTCTTTCTTTTGTATGGGTATTTTTTTATTTTATATGTATACTTTTTAATTTTATATAAGTATATTTTGTTTTGGTTGTATACTTATATTAACGAGAAAGATTTATAGAGAATAAAAAAATCCATAAAGTTTTATTTGGTTTTTTCAAACTAAAACTTATTTTATTTAAAAAAATAAGATAATATTTACATTTCATCGTATATAAATTTTAATATTCAATAATCACTTTATTTCATATTTAATATAATTTTTAATATGAATAATTCATTTTATTCTATATCTTATATATTTATTAAAAATTTTCTTAAAAATTTTTTGAGTCATTTTTCTTTTCTTCAACTAAACAAAACTTAAGAGATTGTTATTTTGATATTTTGTCTTGAACATTATAATTTTTTTATTTTAATAAAAAATTATAGCAGTATAAATTCAAACTTAAAATCTCTTAATTTTTGTCAAATTTTTTTGTCATGGGCCAGAAACAGTTCTGCCTAAAAATCAATATTAAATCATATAAAATATAAAAGAAATATTTATACAATGGACATAGAAATTAGGCTAATTTACGAATTTCATCAAAAATCTCAAAATATTACAGATATTACATCTAAAATAGTTATTTTTTCGTTTTTCACATCATGCAGTAAAATCTATCAAAAAATTTAACCATAGTTAAATTTCAGAAAGCTCTGATGCCCGCTCGCGATGCCCACATAAGAAGAAGATGCAAATAATGATGCTCGCGTGAACACGTTATCGCCTCGCAAGAATACACTGCCGTCGGAACCAATGCTGCTCTGCGATGCCCTAACATGAAGGTCGATGGTTAAATGATGCGATCAATGGCTGAGATTTTATTAAGATTTAATTATGTTTAAATATTCCGATAAAATTTATTATAAGATGTCAAAAATAAAAAAATAGTTATTTTAAGTATGATATCTATAATATTTTGAAATTTATGATAAAATTTATAAATTATAAATGTTCCAATGGCTATGCTGATGTGGGGGCCGGTACTCGAATGAAAATCTTGAATTTTTCATTCCAAGTCGTGCTAAGTCGGTCATCAGTCTTAACGGGGCAGATTTTTCTCTGTTCTAAACAGTTCACTATCAACGCGCCATTTTCTTTTCACTCCTTGCTACAAAATCTACAATATCCGCCTCACATTTTCGAGAAATTTTTGCGTGCACCGGTGCATGGTACACCAGGCCAATGAGCATACGACACGTGGATAAAAATGGTCGGACGTGCTGATGTGTCGTGTGCTCGTTGGCCTGGTGTACCGTGCACTGGGTGGACACAAAAATTTCTCCACATTCTCACCACTCTCTGCTAATGGCGCTCGCCTCCTCTCCTCGTCTTCTTCTTCTTCTTCCTCCTCTGCAAATCATACTACTACTACTACTAGTTCTCGCTGCCAAATCCTCTGCCCAGGAAAGAATTCTTCTTGTGTATTGCGGCAACACCAACTACACCTCCCCAAGTCCCTACGAATCCAACCTCGACGTCCTCATATCCAACCTCACCGCTTCTACTCCTAACTTCACTTCCCTCTACTCTACCGTCACCGTTGGCAACACCCCATCTTCCCAAATCTACGGCCTCGCGCAGTGCCGCCCGGATGCATCTCCGGCCACGTGCTTCGATTGCCTCAACCGATCCGCAGCAGCTGCCGCCGGAGACGTCGTTCCTACCTTCGGCGGCGGTGACGGCTGCCCTCACCGGAGGTCCGCCTCCGTCCGTGCCGACCACTGCGTGCTCCGCTACTCCGACCAGAACTTCTACTCCCAGCCCGAAGAGTCTGTGTATCTTCCTCTGATGAACACTGCAAACGCTTCGGATCCGGAGAGGTTTAGCCAGAGAGTGAATGCTCTGATGGAGAAGATAATGCCGGAAGCTGCTAAAGCTGAGTCGAGATTCGCTGTTGGGGTTTCCAACTCCTCCACTCTGGAGGACATTTACGGGATGGCTTGGTGCACCCGAGACCTCTATAGCGATGGTTGTCTCCTTTGCCTTCAGCAGGAGGCGGGGGCCCTTCGAACCAGACAAGTCGGCGGCGAGATTGTTAAGGTGAGCTGTGTTGTGAGGTTTGAGACCGTGGCATTCTTCGATTTGTCCGCGGTACCGAGTGCGCCGCCTCCAGAGTTGGGGAATGCCCAGGCTCCATCTGCTGCAGTTGAGAATGGAACAGGTGATGCTACCAGTTTGCATCTTAAGATATTCTGATCATTCCTGTACCAAATTAAAATTGAAATAATTGCACTTTGCATAGTTCAAGTCATTGATTTTGAGCATGATTGCATCCCAGTTCGCCTGATTGGTTGGCTGATTCCCATTCAAACATGGATCTAGTAGACTAATTTTGTTTTCCTTCTAATAGAATTAATGATCAAGGCCAATATAATAATCAAAATTGATCCTAGCTAGGTCTGTATGATCAAATTAGAAGAACAAAACTGATCAAGACCTGCTTTGGCCAGATGGCAAATCTAAGAAGCCAAGGCTCCCTTTCAACAATACATATGGCTGCTGCAATAAATTCATGATAGTAAAATAATAAATAAGACTTTAACAGCACCAAGATAATAGGAAACTATATAGATCTTATTTTATGTACATGCCTCGAATTTTTCTGATTTTAAAATATGATGAAATCTAACTTTGGGCTTTGACAAATCTTCTCTACATGTTCAGGGAATGGCAGCAACATAACAAAAACTTTGGTTATCATCACCATTCGACTTGCTTTTGCCTTGACAGTCTTGTGCGCTATCTTGCTTATGCTTTGTAGGAGGAAGAAATCACTCAAAAAACCTGAACATGGTACGAATCTCTTCATCTTCTTCTTCAAGTTAAATGAAGGAGTTCTATGGTAGGTTTCGTGTTGTTTTTAACGAAAGAAAACTTGTGATTGTTGTTGTAGACCAGGAGGACGTAAGAAGTGCTAAAAATTTCTTATTCAATTTGGGAACAATTAGAACAGCAACAGGTAATTTTTCTGAAGAAAATAAACTCGGGGAAGGTGGATTTGGACCAGTCTACAAGGTAATGTGTTTAATTGTGATATTAGCTTGACTTTTTTAAGAAAACATGTTAGTGTGTGAGTCTAATTCTTAAATGTCAAGCTATTTAAAGAGAGATTGTATCGTCAAGACATTAGATATCTTAGGAGAAATTCGCCTTACTAAAGCATTGCATGTTCCATTTCTTTGTTTTTCCTCTTTCTTTCTAATTCACGTCCTATGTGTTACTGACAAGAAAGTACTAATCGATTCCAACAAAACATTGCAACCTTATTATTTGTTTTCAGGGCTTGCTAGGAGAAGGACAACTAATAGCAGTAAAAAGGCTCTCAAGAACATCATCACAAGGGATTGTAGAATTGAAAAATGAGGTAATTTTAGTCGCAAAACTTCAGCACAAGAATCTCGTCAGATTGTTTGGCTGTTGTTTGGAAGAGAATGAAAAGCTGCTCATCTACGAATACCTTCCTAATTCTAGCCTTGACAAATTCTTATTTGGTATGTATCCTATTTGAATTATCTCATTTATGCTGAAACATATTCGAATGAAACGCTCTGAATTTTCTTCTTTTCACACATGAACACTGAAGATCCTATTATGCGAGGACAACTAAACTGGGTAACTAGGTACAAGATCATAGAAGGTATAGGTCGAGGACTCCTCTATCTTCACGAAGATTCACGGTTTCGAATCATTCATCGAGATCTGAAAGCAAGCAACATCTTACTGGACAACTCTATGGTGCCTAAAATATCTGATTTTGGCCTTGCAAGGCTCTTTGACATGGATGAAACACACCGAAATACTAATCGAATTGCTGGCACATAGTAAGCATACACTTTTACTTCAAAAAATTGTTGGCAATTGTAAACATACACCTCATCTTTCTTCATTTTATTAGTGGATACATGGCACCAGAATATGTAATGCATGGTCTCTTCTCTACCAAATCAGACATTTATAGCTACGGAGTGTTGATACTCGAGATCATTAGCGGTAGAAGGAATGTTCGATCTAGAGATTTAGAATGCTCTTTGGACCTAGTGGGTTATGTAAGAACGTACAATTAATATTTCTATCACTCGAATTTATATTCATTTCTCAGCCTAACTAATAGAGAAATATTTTCTTTTGTTCCTATATTTTTCAACAAAATATATGAAGAAATTGAAGATATGAGGACCAAAGTGTTACTTTTCACTAACCATTATTCCCTGTGGCATTTTATTGAACAGGTTTGGCGCAATTGGGATCAAAGAACTACATTACGAGTAGTAGATCAATGTCTTGGAGATGAATACGATGCAAAAGAAGTATTGAGATGCATTCATATTGGTCTTCTCTGCGTCCAGAAAGAGTCATCTCAGCGGCCAAGCATGGCTTCAGTAATGCTGATGCTTAGTTCTTATTCTTTTATGCTTCCAGCACCATTAATGCCAGGATTCTATATTGGGGGGCCTTTTTCTAGTGTGTTTGAATCTCTAACTTCAATTGGAGAAATAGAAGCTCATGTTTCTGAGAGTACAAAGACACCGGAATCTGAGAATATTGTATCCATTACTGATGTAGAACCTAGATAGTCATTTGATGTTAGCTGATATTAATGCCAGTGATACAGAGAAGGTGAACTTCTAACTTTCTATATCCATATTTATCTACCAAATTGTGTATATCATGAATCACCTAGGTATGCTAGCTGATATGTGTTAGAATAATAAACTTTGTATTTGGCTTTGATATTCTGCAATTATACGAGATTGATCGAGTCACCTGTGTACATATCATTAATAAAATTTGTCAAATTTTCTTCAATCTATATACTCTCATTCAAATTTGTATGTATTGATGGAGAATGGAATTTTAAAAGTCAGCAGCGCATAGCATTTCTTGGGAGAAATGAGAGCACTAAAGAGCCAAAAATCACACATAGAAAAGCTCATAGATTGTAGGGTGGTTCAAGAATAGATTTTCTTACGTCCACTTGAGAGCCAGAAAAAAGTTTCCACTATATAGCTCAAAAAAAGAAGTTAATAAATAGTAACAAGAAAAGAAAAGGGAAAAATATAAAGAGCTTGAACACTGGTCCTTAGGTTCCCCTTTGCAGCAACTCTGGATGGGTATTAGTAGGAAAGCTAAGGTGTTGGTTTGTAGGATATCGGTTGTAATTGCGAGTTCCAAGAAACAGTTGTTTGCATTAAGATATGGACATGTGGATTCTTAATCTGTTAGGGTTGTTGGGAACCGGCTGACCAGTTCCAGGTGATTGGAAACCTGCAATTCCTTGTTAGCTGGGAGAGAAGGCAGCATCGTGACCGGAACAGTGAATGACGGTGGCTGACATAGATAAGACCAAATATTATGGCCGATGTTTCTATACTGAGCAGGCATCGTAGACAATGGTCCAAATTCCTGAAAAGGCAAAAGCAAACACCGTTAGCTAGGAAACTATTGAATCTGATGGCTCCGAATATCGGGCCCGATATAACAACATATCGTGAATGATAGTATGCAAAGAAAATTTGAAAAGCCTCAAGTGCCACGTATACGCTGAGATGCAACATCGAATTCAGATGTAAACAGTATATTTCAGTATATCATCAGTGAGTTATATTATTTGGTTTTACTAATTACCTTGGTGATATATCTATCATATTGACAACAAAAGTAATTTTCAAATGAGTTTTCAAAAAATGAGAATCACCCAATTCTGTTATATCTAGGCATTTATATAGTTGGACCAAAGCAACCCAATTCATGGACAGATGGGTGAAAAATTTGTAATCACTTGTTAAGCACCTAACAGAACTGTTAGCCAATCATACAAAAGTGAACATAAATTGCTATGTTTAATGCTATAATTTAACTTCTTAATTTAAAGCACTTTTTACTATATTAAAAAAAATCACCATTGAACAAGCCATTTTTATTATTATTGTTATTATTATTGTTATTATTATTTTTATCTTGTTATATACATATGCTTCATTAATTTTTTTTTTATCATATCCTAAATAATTCTTCACATATCTATTAATTTTATTTTATATATCTTATTAACTTTATTACTTATCATTCATAAATACATATATATGTAAGTATTCTTTAAACTCAAAAGGCTTTATTTAGTTCGAGAAAAAAAAATAAAAAATTTTGTGAAATTTTTTGAAAAATGTGTATGATTTGAAATAAAGTGTTAATGTAAAAAAATACCAAAATAGAATAAAATAAAATGATAATTTTTACGTAGAAATCTGAGTATTCGAGAGAAAAATCACGACGTCGTCTTAGCACCTACTCCTACCGTGCTGGGCAGGCATGCAGGGCCACTAATTTTGTTAATTGTGTAACACTAACAACTATTATATTACAATTTTATGTATTTTTTATTTTGTATGCAACATATTTACTTTTTTAATTATATATATATATTATTTATTATTATTATTATTATTATTATTATTATTATTTAAAATATTTATTTACCTTTTTTAATTACCCTCCTCTTCTCTCTCTCCTCTGCTCCCTCCCGCCTGGGAAAACAAGCCGGCGAAGGTGGGCAGTTGCCTGCTGGCAAGGGGAAAGGTAAAATAAGTATTTAAAAAATTTTAATAATAAAAAAATAAAATAAAAACAGTTAATAATTATATTAAAAATTAAAAATTTAAATATTATAGTTTTGAAATATTATGTCTAAATTGAGAAATCTAAATGTAATTTATCTTTTTTATTAAATCAAACTACTAAACTGCCCTTCCTCTTCTTTCTAACAGAATGCTATGAGCTAATGCCAAATCTGATGCTACGTGTTCCAATGAGGCGGCAGTGAAAAACTGAGAATGAATGCATATGAGTCAAATAGGTTGTTTTTAATTAGAGATAATTAACTACATGTCATATAATTTAATTTTATTTATATTTTACCTATCTATTTTTAATTAATTACGCTATGCACACTAAAAATATTATAAAATCTTACATACACACATTTTAACTTATTTCTATTATAATGAGTAATCATAAATTTTCAATAACCTAACTATAGTTAATTACAAAAAATCTGAGTCATTCATTATATTATTTTAAAAATATTTAAATATATTTTGAGTGAAAATCCTAAAACTTTAATATTTAGGTGGCGGCAAAGGAAGGAGACATCCGCAATGTGAATTAATTTTAGGACAAATTAGCGCTTTAGTATGGTATTGAGGAAGAGAAAAATATGTACCATTAAAAGTAAAAATATAATTTTAATAATTTACTAACATAATATTTTTTTTTTCAAATAGATTTTGATTAAGTTTTAACTCAAATGTGTGTATGTAAGATTTTGTAATATTTTAAGTGTGCACAGCGTAATTAACTAAGAATGAATGGGTAAAGCATAAATAAAACTAAATTGTGTAGCATGTAGGTAATTATCTCTTTTAATTAATAAGTTAATGAGCTAAAAAAATAGAAAATTAGTTATCTGTGGAGAGTCTTCTGTTATCATTTGTACACATTGTGTGTATATGGTTAATGTTTTCAATTTTTGTTTTTTACCTCAGTAAGAAAAATACCAAATGCTTGTCAAAATATATTATAATTTTATATTTTTTAAAATATTACTTTTATACTTATTATTAAAATAAAAATTAAGGGTAATTTCACTTAGGCTTTTGACGTTTACCATAAAGATTCATAAACGTCAAAATATGTCGTCTAGATCCACAAAAACTATTACACGCCCCTAGTGAACTATATAATAATTATTGTAGACTTGAACGAAATATTTTGATGTTTGTAGACAAATTAGATAAATCTCAAAAGCCTAAGTGAAATTATTCCTAAAAATTATATTTTGATACAAAATTTACAGCCAATGTTCAGTTGTAAGCCATTGAACTCTCTCTACAGATGTTTATTTTTTTTATTGCAATACAATCTTTCTGATATGTTGTCCTAACGAATGTTTTAATTCATAATATAATATAAAATATCATTTCATATTCAAACTTGATTTCAAAATTATCAAAAAAAATTAACTAAACTTAAGAAATTCATATTCAAATACAAATTAAATGTAATGCGAAAAATCACCTAAGAAATTATATGTTAATGGTGTGAAAATGCATAGAGTGATTCCATTGAGGCTTTCACAAATTATGTGACAATAAATAACGCACATAAAATTTCTACCTAAGGAGCTCAGTTAGTCTTCAAATTTGAATCAATCAAAAAAATAAAAATCCACAATTCTTCCTGCCATGAATGAACATTGAGGATCTGTTTATCTATAAGATTTTATTTAATGAAATTAAAATTAAATTTAAATAAATTTTTTTTTATTAAAAATTATAAATGATGTAAAATAAAATTAATTATTATATTAAAATCTGTGAAGGATGTGATATAAAATTAATTATTATATTAAAATATACAAGAAATGTGATATAAATTAATTATTATTTTAATAATGAGTATAAAATATGAAAAAAAAAATTTAATATTAAATTTGATGTGTGATATGATATGTCGGATTAAATTAAATTTTAATTTAAAAAAAAGGGATTTTTACATACAGGATATGAAATTTACATAAAATTACGTATTTCACCATCAATTCGTAAATATTACCACTATCACATCATATTCATTTAAATTTTACGGATTTCACATATTTCACATATTTCATATACTTTATAATATTATATGTAAATTAAAATATATAAATTCATTAATATTTAAATTCTAATATATATTTTTATTTTTTACTCTAAACACATCAATTTTCTTACTTCAATTAAAAATTATAGTCATGTGGATTTAAATTCGGCACCCTAATTCGAAATTTTAAATAGGAAAAATAAATTAAAATACATAAATTCATAAATATTTAAATTATTATTTATATAAATTAATCTATTTATAGTATTTAATTAATATATTAATAATATAATTAATATCAAAGTCAATTTAAAAATGTGAAGTTCACCATCAAAGAATATAGTATGAAATATGTGAAATGCGTAAAATTTAAATGAATATGGTGTGATATTGGTAATATTTATGAATTGATGGTCAAATATGTAATTTCGTGTAAATTTTATGTCCTGTGTGTAAAAATTCCTAAAAATAATTGGAGCCTTGAGCTGATGTGGGGCCCGCATTCAATGAATGTTTTCATTCCAAATTCCAAGTCGTCCTAAGTCGGTCATCTTGACTGGTGAGAGTTTTTTATGAAGTCAACAGCTGACCATTTTCATCATCATCATCATCAGAAAAAAAAAACAACAGTTTACTGTGAGCGCGCAATCTTCTTCTCCTCCCCCTCCTCCTCTCGCGGAGTGCTACAAAATCTACAATATCCGCCTCCCATTGTCACCATTCTCCGCTAATGGCGCTCGCCTCCTCTCCTCATCTTCTTCTTCTTCCTCTGCAAAGCATACTACTATTACTTCTCGCTGCCAAATCCTCTGCCCAGCAAACCATTCTTTTTATTGACTGCGGCAACACCACCTACACCTCCCCGAGCCCCTACGAATCCAACCTCCACGCCCTCATCTCCAACCTCACCGCTTCTATCCCCACCCTCCCTTCCCTCTACTCCAACATCACCGTTGGCAACACCCCATCTTCCCAAATCTACGGCCTCGCGCAGTGCCGCCCGGATGCATCTCCGGCCACCTGCCTCGACTGCCTCAACCGATCCGCCGCAGCTGCCTCAGGCGCCGAAGTTCCCATCTTCGGCGGCGGTCGCGGATGCCCTCTCCGGAAGTCCGCCTCCGTCTCCGCCGACCTCTGCGTGCTCCGCTACTCCGACCGGAGCTTCTTCTCCCAGCCTGATGAGTCGAAGCATCTTAGACTAAGGAACGTTGTAAACGCTTCGGATCCTGAGAGGTTCAGCGAGAGAGTGAATGCTCTGATGGAGGAGATAATACCGGAAGCTGCTAAAGCTGAGTCCAGATTTGCTGTCCGGGTATCGAAATCCTCCAATCTGGAGGACATTTACGCGATGGCATGGTGCACCAGAGATCTCTACAGCCGTGATTGTCTTCACTGCCTTAACCAAACGATGGGGTACCTGCCGTCCACGTATGTCGGCGGCCGGGTTTTTTTGGTGAGCTGTTCTCTGAGGTTTGAGACCTATGCATTCTTCTCTACGCCAGCAGCACCACCGGCGGTTCCGCCTACTGAGTCAAAAGCATCACCACCTCCAGAGTTGGGGAATGCCCATGCTCCATCGACTGCAGTTAAGAATGGAACAGGTGATGCTACCAGTTTGCATCTTAAGATATTCTGATCATTCCTGTACCAAATTAAAATTGAAAAATTTGCACTTTGCATAGTTCAAACCATTGATTGATTTTGAGCATGATTGCATCCCAGTTCACCTGATTGGCTGGCTGATTCCCATTCGAACATGGATTAAGAACACATATTTTATCTTCCATACAACAACAACAACAACAACCAAGCCTTAATCCCACTAGGTTGGGTCGGCTACATGAATCCTTTATTTTCATTGCGCTCTATCAGTTACCAAATTCTTATCTAAGTTTAAATAACTAAGATCACTCCTTATAGTTTCTTGCCATGTCTTCTTTGGTCTCCCTCTTCCTTTTTATACATGGGCAAACGCGCCGTTGCCGGGTCCCAAGTCCCGGATGAGAAATGCGGAGGGTTGCGTTAGGTAGTCGACAGTCAGCGTAAAACTTGTCGAATCAATCATGTCATGAATCCTTTAGAAAATT
>KZ452007.1:44650-60328 GCA_002786265.1 Apostasia shenzhenica | reverse complement strand
CTCAACCTCAGTCCGCCTCCATCTCCAACCTACACGCTTCTCTATCCCACCCTCCCTTCACCTCTACTCCAAAACAGTCACCATTGGCAACACCTCCATCTTTCCCAAATTTAACGGCCTCGCGCTGAATCAGCTGCCGCCCATGCATTCTTCCCGCCACCTGCCATCGACTGCCATCAACCATTCCGCCCAGCTCCTTCAGGCGTCCGAAGTTTCCTCATTCTCGCGGCCGTGTCGCGGATGCCCTCTCCAGGAAGGTCCGACCTCCTCTCCGCCGACCTCTAGCGTGCTCCGCTACCCGACGGAGCATTCTTCTCCAGCCTGATGATGTCGAAGCACTTTAAGACTAAGTGAACGTTTAAAACGCTTCGAAATCCGAAGAGGATTCAGCGGATCGAGAGTGAATGCTCTGATGGAGGCAGATAATACCGGAAGCTGCTAAGCTGAGTCCAAGATTTGCTGTCCGGGTATTCGAAATCTCCAAGCTGGAGGAATTACGCAGATGGCATGGTGCAGCCAGAGCATCTCATACACCGTTGTTTCTACCAACTGCCTTAAACCAATAACATTGGGGTACCTGCCGTCCACGTAATGTCGGCGGCCGGGTTTTTTTGGTCTAGAGCGATTCTCCTGAGTTTGAGACCTATGCATTCTTCTCTATGCCAGCCAGCACCACGGCGGCCCGCCCTACTGAGTCAAAAGCATCACCACCTCCAGAGTTGGAATCCATGGCTCCCATCGACTCCAGTTAAGACTGGAACAGTGATGCTACCAGTTTGCCCATTTCTTAAGATATTCTGATCATTCCTTATACCCAAATTCATAGATTCAAACCATTGATTGATTTGAGCATGATTGCATCCCCAGTTCGCTATGATTGGCTGTTGATTCCCCATCTCGAAACATGGATTAAAAACAAATTTTATCTTTCATTATCAACAACAACAACAAACAACAAGCCTTAAATCCACATAGGTTGGGCGGCTACATGAATCCTTTATTTTCCATTGCGCGTCTATCATTACCAAACTTCTTATCCTAAGTTTAATAACTAAGATCACATCCATTTATAGCTTTACTTTGCCAGTCTTCTTTGCTTCCCTCTTCCTTTTTATACTATTGGGAAAAATCCAGTAACTCAATTTTTCTAACTGGAGCTTAATCGGCCTACATTAGGTGTAACCAACCATCTAAAGCCGACTTTCCAATTTATCCAATGTGTGCAACACCAAATTCTTTCGATATACTATTTCCCATTCTAATCCTTTCGTGATATCCACACATTCACCCCTTAAACATTTCCATTTCTTCAACATTATATTATTTATTTGTAATGTTTCTTCTGACAGCCAGCATTCCAGTACCTATTATATCATCGCTGGCCTTACTACCCAGTTCTTAATAAAAATTTACACAATTAATTCTGGATGGAAATTTTTCTATCCCGCACAACATCACCAGAAGCCATTCTCCAATTTTACCCATTTCTGCTGAATCCTGCTAATAACGTCATTATTATTTCCGTCATATTTTTATAATTGCATCCAAGGTATCTTAAAGCGCCACTCATTCTGACAATTGAAATCACCAAATTGTCACCATCTCCATCTATAAATATTTCCTTTCTTTGACTAAATGTGCAATCCATATATTGCAGTTTTTGATCTACTGAGCATGAAAATCTTTAGATTCTAGAGCATTCTTCCCAAAAGCTCATGAGCTCGCTTTAGCCTACCCTCTTTAGTTTTTTCCGAATAAGGACATATCATCTGGATAGAGCATACACCAGCACTTCACTTGATATGTCCAGTTCATGACTTTCGATAATACAAAGCAAAAAGATTACTACTTAAAGCCGCAGCCTTGTATAATCCAACTGTAATAGGAAAATCCAGTCCAAACCTCCTTGTGTCCTAAACAGAAGTAACAACTCCTTTCATAACATGTCTTTAAAACTTGAATATAAGCAGTGCCAAATCTCTTTCTTTTCTTTTCTAAAACTCTCCAAAGTACTTCTTTTGAGACTTTATCATAAACTTTTTTCCAAATCAATAGAAATAAAATGTAGATTTTCCTTTCTCTCCTTAAATTTCTCCATTAAACTTCTTAATAAATTTTATCTTCCATCTGATAGAATTAATGATCAAGGCCAAAATAATAATCAAAATTGATCTTAGCTAGGTCTGTACGATCAAATTAGAAGAACAAAAACTGATTAAGATCTGCTTTGGCCAGATGGCAAATCTATAAGAAGTTGAGGCCCCCTTTTAACAATACATATAGTTGCTTAAAAAAATTCGTGATAATAAGATAATAAATAACACCACCAATATAATAGGAAACTAAACAGATCTTATTAGGCTATGTTAAATAATCACGACTTACATGTGCCTCAAACTTTTTGATGTTAAAATTATGATGAAATTAGTCTTTGGGCTTTGACAAATCTTTGCAACTTGTTCAGGGAATGGTAGCAATGCTGCAAAAACCGTGGTTGTTGTCGTCATTTCGATTGCTTTTGTCTTGGCGGTCTTGTAACGTCCCGGTAATTTAAAATTTATTTTATTAATTTTAGAAGCGATTGTGTTCTGATTTTTTGATTATTTTAATTATTTATTGGCCTGAATTTAAAATTTAAAGGGGAGAAATTTAAATTGGGCAAATCTGATTATTTAATGTGTTAAAAAAGAAATTTAATTGAGTTTATCCTCCTTAAATACTCATAGTTGTCTAAATTACCTTCAGATTTGAGTAACTAGAGGAATAATATTTCTCAGTTCACTTAACACACAATCAAACATTTCCCATTTTTGTAACTGTGAGCCTACAGAGTTGAGAGGAAGAGAGGAAGATGCAAGGGAGAAGAAGGAAACGCAGAGGGAGAGGAAAAGACACATGAATCTCCCAAATCGATAATTTTTCTTCATTTTTGTTGCAATCTGTACTTCTTCTCTGCATTTGGATCAAGATCTCTTCTTTTGCAGTGATCCTTTCTCTCGAATTTTAAAGAAAACCTAAAATCATGAAGACTCAAAGTTAGTTTTTACCCTAACTCGACTAGTATAGATCATATATATATATATATATATGTATATAATAAAATATTTTAAGAAAAATAATAGTTAGATTGATGGATTTCTTTCATGCTTTCTTGTATGGTTTAGTATTTCTTCTTTTCTCATGTTTTTTAATTGAAATCATTGTGAATACATGGTTGCATACCTTAAATTTAGATCCATGGAGATATTCTTGAGTTCTATCATGTTTAGAAGAATATAACATGAAGTTCATGTTGTTTGATCTGTGTAATCTATGAATCTTTTATAATTTCATGTTTATTTTGTTTAGAAGCATGATAAGATAATTAGTTGGTGTTAGATTGAAGTTTGAAGATAATTTTGGGTGAAATTTGTTAGAAAACGAATACTATATCACATTCTAGGCCAAAATCAACCCACAACAGGGTTGATCAGAACGTTCGATTACATAGATCGGACGAGAGAGAATTAATATCGGACCATACAATTAATTATTGAACTGCCTGATCATAGAATCGAACAATAAAAACTTAAAATTGGATGGTATCATTAATTATCGAATCGTTGATTATTGAAGATCAAACCGTTGAAAAAAAAATAGGACTAAGGATCGGACTGAGCGTTGGAGTATACTATTCAAGGTCAGACTGTACATTTCCCTTAATCGTTTTTAGTCGAAACGAAGTCTGATTGACGTATGGATTGAACTGTTTGATTATAAAACTTTTGTAGAACAAATTATGACTATTTTTCACACTTTTGGTGGTGTTAACTCGCAATCATAATAGCTACGAGTGCTCAAGTGTATAGACTAATTGTCATACTCAATGAGATAAACAGATATTAAGCAAGTATATGAATTTGCCATATGAATAAAATTAGAAATAAGATTTTTAAGGCAACAATGAATTAAAAGTAAGTGATTTCTTTGAGATTGCATGCCTACCCTAGCTCTAAAATATAATTTAAGCGCGACAACGTCCATAGCCTTTAGGGCCAAGGGGTCACAACCCTCAAACTGTAGACATATAACTGCTACATAGAGAACCTTACATAATTTTTAGGCACAATAATGTTTTAAGTCTATGAGGCCATGAGGTGATGATCTCTAAATGTATAAAAAGCAGTTGAGGTGTAATACAAGAAATCACGAATCTAAAAGAAAATAAAAATAAATAAAAATTTAAATAAACATTTTATGCTTTTGTCTCGAATGCTTGCTCTTTATCATGCTTACGTTGTTCATGCTGTGTCATACATGCCACAATGATTTATTTTTTTGATGATTATATTATGCCCAGTTATTATATTATAATTGTTATTGCTACTACTATACAATGTTGACATGTTTATACTATTATTATTGTTGAATTTTTTTATTATAAAGGCTTTGTTAATGTAGAATTTATGAATCTATTTTAACATACTCATATCACTAATATGGCAGGTATTGGTACACAAGATCACATGGAGGGAGAGAATGTCACTATAAACAAGAACTAGCTTTTTTTATTTTCTTATTTGCTTATAATAAATAGAGTTTTATTCCTGACTTAGTAAACTCTTGGTAATTTTGGACTACTTGTTTATCATTTTTAATTATTTGTTTTAGTTCTGAGTTGTAGTTGTGAATCTTTATTATGCTTTGACTTAAATATTACTTTTGCTATTTTTCTCTATTTCTTTTCTCCCCATGTGTATTATTATTTGGGTGATGAGTAGGGTCATCACAGGTCTTGTGTGCTATCTTGTTTATGCTATGTAGGAGGATGAAATCACTGAAAGTCCCTTTACATAGTAAGAGTTTCTTGGTCTTCTTCTTTAAGTTAAATGAAGAACTTTTGTAGTATGTCATATGTTGTTTTTAATGAAAAAAAACTTATGAATGTAATTATAGACCAAGAGGAGAACATAAGAAGTGTCGAAAATTTCTTATTCGATTTGGGAACCATTAAAACAGCAAATGGTAATTTCTCAAAAGAAAATAAACTTAGGGAACATGGATTTGGACTGTTGTACAAGGTTAGGTATTTTATTGTGATATTAGCTTGACTATAATAGGGAAATATGTTGGTGTGTAGGTCTAACTCTTTAACATCAAGTTGTTTGAAGAGAGATTATTTAGTCAAAACATAAGATATTTTAAAAAAAAATTGCCTTACTATTGTATTGCATGTTCCATTTCTTTTTTTTCCTCTTTATATTTTTGTATCACATCCTATATGTTACAAGAGAGGACTGATCGCTTCGAACAAAGCATTGCATCCTTCTTAATTGTTTTCGGGGCATGCTGGGAGATGAATGTACAACTGATAGCAGTGAAAAGGTTCTCAAGAACGAAAATTTATTGGGTTCGGATGCCCCTGCCACGTCACATTTTCGGACCTGCCTGTAACAAGCACTTTTAACTGTAGGTGCTTGTTATAGAGATTTCTATAACAAGCACCTATAACAAGCACAATTTTTAGATTTCTATAACAAGCAGTTTTAATTCTATAACAAGCACATTTATACCTATACCAAGCAGGTCCGAAAATGTGCTTGTTATGGGATATCCGAACCCAAGTTTTCTTCCTCAAGAACATCATCTCAAGGACTTCTAAAATTGATAAATGAGGTTGTCATAATCACAAATCTTATGCATAGAGACCGGGTCAGATTGCTAGGTTACTGCTAGGAAGAGAATGAAAGGCTGCTCATCTACGAATATCTTCCTAATTTTAGCCTTAACAAGTTCTTGTTTGGTATATATCCTATTTGAATTGCATCATTTATATTGAAACACATTCTAACGACACTAACTAATTATTTTTTAGGTAAGACTGTTCAGCATGGATGAAACTCATCGAAACACTAGTCAAATTGCCGGCACATAGTAAGCATTACACTTTTATTTTAATGAATTGCTAGTGTGTAGAGCAAACCTTTTCCTCACCTTTCTATTTTTTGTTAGTGGATACATGACGCCAGAATATGCAATGATTTCTAATAGCTTATCAAAACTATTGACAACAGATAGGAATAGCAACGAGCCATGTTACATAAATCTCACATTCATCCCGTAATCTTTCAACATTACCTATACCTACTTTCACTTTGCCTCTTCCCGCTCCACTTTTTTCATAACCCGTGCCCGCCACACTTCCTTTCTACCACTTATAGGATTAGGGTCCCAAATTTTGTATTTGGCTTTGATTTTGTGTAATTATAGGAGATTTTCAAGTCATTAGTTATGCTAAATTATTTATTATTTTTATTTTAGCAGACATGATGTAAGATTGTTTTTGTAATGCTAAGATAATTTAGATCATGATTTGAGTATTTAAAGCTTCATTATAGGTTAGAATGTATTTAAATCAAGTTGTATTGAGTAAACTAACAAAAATATAAGTTTGTAAGTTTGTTGGTTTTTGATATACCAGATAATAGATCAAAATTGTTTGATTGATCGGTTGATCAACCAAACAATGTTTTTATTGATCGTTGAGGATTTAATGACTAATTGTTTGATTAATCAGCAAATCAATCGAAGGTAGGCTGGTAGTAAAGATAACAATTATTATACAAATTCATTTAACCTGCTTCGACTTTTTCTTAATGGGATAACTATGAGTTATAAAATTGTTCTCGTGACTTGCAATTCACTCCAACCCATGACATACTATTAATTAATTAAAATTACATAATTTTATAGCTAAAATAATTTAAATAAATATTTACTTGTCATTTTGATTTAAAATAAATAATTAGTTATAAATTTAAAGTGTGTCACTACCCCAATCTGTTGTTTAGAGTTATTTATGACTAATTAGTCTGCTTCATTAAAGTCAAGTACTAAATTGGGGGCATGATAAGATCGATGTACCATGGCATGGAGGGACTCGTTGGGATTGGAATGGCGCTGTAAATAGGTTAGAATGGCGCTGTAAATAGGTCTTATATTTTGAAAAGCTTAGATTTAGGTCATCGAGTTTGTGTTTGCAATGTCATTTAGTTCCTTAATTTAAATATACTTTTTTGGATAGTCCAATTAGACAGTAACAGTTAAATTTGACTGTTAATCATATTTATATGTATCAAAATGTCCTTATAACTCTCTCAAAATTTTTTAGAATAATATAAAAAATGAGTAAAAAAACTGAGAATAAAATAATAAAAAGTTAGCAAATTTCAGACGTGGGACCAAACGACATCTCAAACACAAACTCAAGAACCTAAATCTAAGCTTTTCAAAATATGGGATATACTTACAGCATCATTCTAACCTCAGGAGCCTCTGTGCAATTTACCTAAATATATATTATATATATTATGTATATTAGAATATAATATTATAAATTTATTTTTAAAATTGTGTGTGTATTTATATCATCTCTTTTATATAAGTTATTATAACGTATTTAAATATATAAAATTTTTCTATTATATTTTAAAAATTATAAATATGTACATTTATACATATATCAAATAAATTGTTTTAATGCAAGATTAAGAGAATAATTGATTTAATATTTTTTTTTTCACAGTCAACAGAAAAGCTACAACATGCCATCTTTTAATCATATTAAATGGGATCTACATGAAAACATGAGTAATACTATACTTCTGCAACAAATAATTTTAAATTTTAATTTCAATTAGAATTTATATGCAGCAATAATGTTAAATAAAAAAAATTATTTTTGTCTGATACAATTTTTATATTAATATCATATCAAAATTCTAGTTAAATTTAAATTTAAGTTTATTTTTTAAATATAATAATAAAAGAGATTTAAAAAAAAGTCTATAGAAACATAAACTGATATAAAATATAAAAAAGAGCACCAAATATGATATTTTGTACGAGTATTTTCACGTTCAAGTATTTTTTTTTTTATTTTTTCTTGTCTTCATAAATGTATATAAATTTTAACAAAGAGCTTGTTTGATTGGAAGATAAGTTTAAGTAAAAAAAAATATATATTTTATTTTATAGAATTGATGAAAAATTTATTATTAAAATATTTTTTTACTCATTTAGCTCATGCCAAATATGCTAAAATCTCACAAAATCTAAAGGAGTTCAGCTACAGGGCTTCAAAATTTTAATTAATTTAATAAATAAAAAATTTTAATTTATAATTAATGAATTAATTAATTATTAGAGATGTTGTGACCGGAACCACAAAAAAAAAAAAAAAAGTCAGGAAGACGTGACAGATTTACCTGAAGTCAACTGAAAGCCATCAACGTGCCGTCTTCTTTCTCCAATCCTTCTAAAAATCTTGGATATCCGCCTCCAATTCTCACCATTCTCTGCTAATGGCGGCCGCCTCCTCTCCTCGTCTTCTTCTTCCTCTTCTTCCTCCTCTGCAAATCATACTACTACTATTTCTCGCTGCCAAATCCTCTGCCCAACAAACCATTTATCTCGTGTACTGCGGCAACACAAACTACACCTCCCCAAGCGCCTACGAATCCAACCTCCACGCCCTCATCTCCAACCTCACCGCTTCTACCCCCAACCTCCCTTCCCTCTACTCCAACATCACCGTCGGCAGCAACCCATCTTCCCAAATCTACGGCCTCGCGCAGTGCCGCCCGGATGCAACCCCGGCCACCTGCTTCGACTGCCTCAACCGATCCGCCGCAGCTGCCGCAGGCGACAGAGTTCCCATCTTCGGCGGCGGTAGCGGATGCCCTCTCCGGAAGTCCGCCTCCCTCCGCGCCGACCTCTGCGTGCTCCGCTACTCCGACCAGAGGTTCTTCTCCAAGCCTGAAGAGACGAGTGACCTTTCTCTAGCGCACAATGCAAACGCTTCGGATCCTGACAGGTTTAGGCAGAGAGTGAATGACCTGATGGCGGAGATAACGCCGGAAGCTGCTAAAGCTGAGTCGAGATTTGCTGTTGGGGTATCCAATTCTTCCAATCTGGAGGACATTTACGGGATGGCATGGTGCACCAGAGATCTCTACAGCGATGATTGTCTCCTTTGCCTTCAGCAGGCGATTGGGGACCTTGAGTCCACGTCTGTCGGAGCCCGGGTTTTTTTGGTGAGCTGTTCTCTGAGGTTTGAGACCTATGCATTCTTTTCTCAGTCTCCACCGTCGCCGCCGCCGCCGCCTCAGCCAGCAGCACCACTGCCGGCTGCTGTTGGGAACGATACGGGTAATAATCCTTGTTCTCATTGATCTAATTAAAAGATGAATTCATTCTTGTTCTGTAGCTGCCTCATGCACACTTCAAACCAGACGCAGAATCATATATCACTACGGGCTGCCATTCGCATCTCTTAAGCTTTTCTGATCATTTCTGTATCTAAAAAAGAAAAATTTACAGTTTGCATAGTTAAAATCATTGTTTGATTTCGAGCATGATTGCATCCCAGTTCGTCCCATTCGAACATGGATTAATTAGTAAACAAATTTTATTTTCCATCTAATAGAATTAATGATCAAGGCCAACATAATAGTCCAAAATTGATCCTAGCTAGTTAGGTCAGTATAACAACAACAATAACAACCAAGCCTTAATCCCACTAGGTGGGGTCAGCTACATGAATCCTTTCTTCTCATTGCGCTCTATCAGTTATCAAATTCTTATCTAAGTCTAAGTAACTAAGATCACTCCTTATAGTTCCTTGCCATGTCTTTTTTTGTCTCTCTCTTCCTCTTTGTGCTAGGTAGGTCAGTATGCTGAAGTAAATTAATGATAGTAAAATAATAAATAAGGCTATAACAACACCAAGATAATTGAAAACTATATAGATCTTGTTAGGCTACATTAATTAAATAATAACAACTTACATGTGCCTCAAACTTTTCTAATGTTAAAATATGATGATGATACCAGGTTTAATTTGGGTTTTAACAATTAAATCTTCTCCACATGTTCAGGGAATGGGAGTCACAAAAAAATTGTGGTAATTATCATTGCCATTTCAGTTTCTTGTGCCTTGACGGTCTTGTGCGCTATCTTGCTTATGCTATATAGGAGGAAGAAATCACCCAAAAAACTTGAACATAGTAAGAGTCTCTTCTATCTTCTCCTTCAAGTTAAATGAATGAATTCTATGGTATGTTATGTGTTGTTTTTAAAACTTATGAATGTAATTGTAGGCCAGGAGAACATAGGAAGTGCTGAAAATTTCTTATTCAATTTGGGAACCATTAGAACAGCGACAAGTAATTTCTCAGAAGAAAATGAACTCGGGAAAGGCGGATTTGGACCGGTGTACAAGGTAAGGTGTTTTTGTTGTGATATTAGATTGACTTTCTTGGAGAAATATGTTGGTGTGTGAGTTTAATTTTTTGATATGAAGCTATTTAAAGAGAGAATGTATAGTCAAAATATTTGATATTTTAAGGAAAATTCACCTTACCAAAGTATTGCATTTTTCATTACTTATTTTTTTGCTTCTTTCTTTCTAAATCACATCCTATTTGTTACAAGAGAGTACTAATTGATTCCAACAAAACATTGCAACCTTCTTAATTGTTTTCAGGGCTTGCTAGGCGATGGACAACTAATAGCAGTGAAAAGGCTCGCAAGAACATCGTCACAAGGACTTGTAGAATTGAAAAATGAGGTTGTTTTGCTTACAAATCTTAAGCACAAGAACCTCGTCAGATTGCTGGGTTGTTGCTTGGAAGAGAATGAAAAGCTGCTCGTCTACGAATACCTTCCTAATTCTAGCCTTAACAAATTCTTGTTTGGTATATATCCTATTTGGATTGCGTCATTTATGCTAAAACATATATTAAATGACCTTAACTGATTCTTTCTTCTTTTCACATATGGAAACTCAAGATCCTATTAAACGAGGACAACTAGATTGGGCAACCAGGTTCAAAATCATAGAAGGTATAGGTCGAGGACTCCTTTATCTTCACGAAGATTCGCGGCTTCGAATCATTCATCGAGATTTAAAAGCAAGCAATATCCTACTAGACAGCTCCATGACACCTAAAATATCTGATTTTGGCCTTGCAAGGCTGTTCAACATGGATGAAACACATCGAAACACCAGTCAAATTGTTGGCACATTGTAAGCATTACACTTTTACTTCAATAAACTGCTAGTATGTAGATCAAACTTTTTCCTCATCTTTCTTCTTTTTGACAGTGGATACATGGCACCAGAATATGTAATGCATGGTCTCTTCTCTGCCAAATCAGATGTGTTTAGTTATGGAGTGCTAATACTCGAGATCATCAGCGGTAGAAGTAATATTGGATTTAGAGATTCAGAACGCTCATTGGACCTTCTGGACTATGTAAGAACATACAACTAGTATCTTGACCACTAGAAGTTAAATTAAGTATTAACCTAACTAATAGAGAAAAAAATTATTTTGTTCCTACATTTTTATGCTATCTACAATTTGGTCATTAACATTTTGATAACACTGTAGTCTGGATTGTTTTAATTTATGACATTAGTTTGATGAAAAAGGTCTAAATTTCAGCTTTCTGGGGGATTTTTGTTGATTTTATTGAAAATGCTAAGAAACTAATGA
Source organism: Apostasia shenzhenica (assembly GCA_002786265.1). Classification (NCBI taxonomy): domain Eukaryota; kingdom Viridiplantae; phylum Streptophyta; class Magnoliopsida; order Asparagales; family Orchidaceae; genus Apostasia; species Apostasia shenzhenica. Next base: position 48,788 of record KZ452007.1, on the reverse strand, counting down.
GCAAATTTAAAAATATGCTGAATAAGTAGAACAAATTCTTCATTTTCACTAGCCGTTATTCTTTTCGGTTTTTCATTGAACAGGTTTGGCACCATTGGGACCAAAAAATGACATTGCAAATAGTGGATGAATGTCTTGAAGATGAATACAATGCGACAGAAGCACTAAGATGCATTCAAATTGGTCTTCTCTGTGTTCAAAATGAGCCATCTCAGCGGCCGAGCATGGCTTCGGTGATGTTGATGTTTAGTTCATATTCTTCCTCACTTCCAGTACCATTAATGCCGGGATTCTACATCAGGGGGGCTTTTTCCAATGAGATTAAATCTCAAACTTCAGCTTCAGAAATAGAGATTCATGCTTCCAATAATATGAAGTCACCAAACTCTGAGAATGTTATATCTATTAGTGATGTAGAACCGAGATAGTTTTTGATGTTAATTGATATTAATGTCAACTTTTGATGCATAGAATTTGTACTTCTAACTTTCTCCTTTCTTACACCCTAGTATGTCATCTAATATGAGTTAGAATAATAAAGTTTATATTTGGCTTTGATATTATGTAATTATAGAAGGCTATTCAAGTCACTTGTCTACATATCATCAATAAAATATTATATTTTTTTTCAATTCATATGCTCTTATTCAGATTTGTATATATGCTGCAGCATGCGTCTATTAGTTTTTATTTACCTTAAAGATATGCTTATCATATTGATAACAAGTGTAATTTTCAAATGAGTCTTTAAAAAATGGGAATCACTGAACTTGTCGTATATAGGGATCGATATAGTTGGATTAAAGTGATGAGTCGATTGATGGTTAGATGGGTGAAAAATTTAAATCGATTTTGTTAAGCACTTGCAAGAACTGCTACCTAATCATATAAAATAAATATTGTTAACACGTGGTTCCTGCGCTGCATCCAGACCGAACACGTGCCTGACTGACCCCCATTTTGATTTATTAAATTTGCTGACTCAGCTTCAGGTTTTGTAGGACTCTTGACCAGGTCAAATATCGGACGCGAGGGTTCAACCTAACCTCGTTCCCGATATCCCAAGACAAACCTGGTAACATCGGACACGAGGGTTCAGCCTAAACCCCAGGACAAATCTGGTGACCTCGGGCACGAAGATACAGCCTGTCACGATCAACTTCACCTAACCCCACCGCTCTCCGTACGGGCACTCTTCCCCAGAAGAGGTACCAGTATTAAAAGCTATAATCTTCCGCGTACAGCTGCGGACCTCTCCAGTGACAGACAGACGGCGCTCAGAGCTCGTCCATCACCTTTTCTCCGGAAAACCAGGGTGAAGCTACGTATGTCATACGGCTATAAAAACTATTGAACAGTCCCGGCCGAAAGTGTGAACAGAGAGGAAGACACAAAGACAAAAAAGAAACAAGGCAGGACTCAGGCTCTCAGATTTGAATACTTCTCGTCTCTTTGTAACAAGCCCCAACTGAGGAGCTTCTTTTTTCTCTTCTTCTTCCTGAGAGCATTGTATAAGCCCCCCAGGGCCATCTTTTTCCAGTTAGTGAATCTCTTTTTGCCGTTCGACCGGTGGACGTAGGGGATTTCCTCCCTGAACCACCTTAAATCTCGGTGTGCTTCTCTGGTTGCTTCGGAGCTGGTTCTCTCCTTGAGCTTTTATTAACAGGCTCACTCTCTCATTGCGCGCCGCCGTCTCCCGGAACTCTCTTTCTATTTGGTGTTTCCTGGGACCCCCACATCCCACGTCAACATCTTCTGGTGCTTTCATTGAGACCTGGAAAGATGGTGGCAGGACGCGCAAAATCAACTCTGCTGCCCGCAGTCTGCACGCAGGAGAACCCTCTGTTCGAGCACCGGACGACGGAGCTTCAGTTTCCACTTCCCGGCGTCGCGACGGATCTGCCTCCTCTTCCAGAGGCACCCGTGTCTCAGAACTCCAGGGGATGCTCGCAAATCTCACTGACATGGTCACCGGCCTCACGGCACAGCAGACTGTAATCCTCAGACAGACCTAGCCAGTATGCGCAGTAGTTCCCCTTCCGCCGGTTATGGCGGCTCCTGTACCTCTCCCGCCGGTTGTGGCGGTGCCTGTTCCTCCTCCGCCGGTCGCGGCGGCCCTCGAGCTACCCTCGCCGGTCGCGGCGATCCCGGCTCCTCTTCCTCCCGCCGCTAGAGTTCCTGCACCAATACCCCTGGTCGCAGCACCCTCCATCCAATCTTCTGGTTCCTCCAGACCTCCCGGACGTCCTGTCCGTTTCCAGGAGGTTCATCAAAACCACCTCCACCTTGCCCGCTACCACAACCCGCTTTTCTTCCACCTGCTTTCCCTTCATTCCTAACCGGAAGAGACCCCCTCTTTCCTGGCATTCAGGTCCCTCATCACGGACCTGATCCTTTCTTCGGGCCAATGGACGGAAATGCCCCTTTTTTCGATGCCATTCATTTGGCCCCCGTCCTAGAAGACTTCCAGTCGCCCAGACTGGAGGTCTACAAAGGTGTAACAGATCCCCGTGAGCATGTGCAGGGTTTGAGGCCGTTGTCCGGTACCGCCAGCCATACGAGGCTACAAGGTGTCATCTCCTGGCCAACACTCTAAAAGGCGCAGCATTCAGCTGGTTCATTAAGCTGCCCCGGGGTCACATCTCCTCCTATGAGCATCTGAAGTGGGAGTTGATCGCCCGTTTTGTAGGGCGGACCCGCGTGGTCATCTCTGACATGGTGCTCGCCAACATCAAGCAAGGCGAGAGAGAGAACCTCCGGGATTACACCAATCGCTTCTTTGCCGCTGCAGCAGAAGCTGAAGATGTGGAGCCCGCAGTGGCCATGCACAACTTCCGGAGAGGACTCAAAGTAGGGGACCTGTCCAAGTCCCTACAGTTGGCCAAACCTCGGAGTTATCCAGAGCTGGTGGCTAGGGCCAGTCAGTTCATGCTCCTAGAGGATGCCGAATCCTCCCCCGCAGGCGTTTCCAGGGTTAGGCAGGAGAGAAACAAGAGGAAACATCGGGGTGCCGAACCCCTGGCCACGAGGGTACAGATGGCTAGGCCTTATGACCGAGAAGAGAGACCTCGACAAACTCAACCTCCGAAGCTTTTCCTCTCTCGGCCGCTCCCCGAGGTTTACGTGGCGGCCGTCAAACAGGGCTGGATCCGACCTGCGGGACCTAGGCCAGCGCCGCCGCCTGCGGTGGATCCCAACGACTACTGCGAGTTCCACGGGAACTATGGGCACAGGCTTCACCGGTGCCGAGGCCTCAGAATCTTGCTCGAGAAGCTAATGAATCAGGGCAAGCTCGAGGAGCTCATGCAAATGGCCCTAACTTTCACTGCCGCCCAGAAAGGGAAGGCCCCTGAGGTTGCTGAAGCTCCTACTAAGGCCCTATTATCTATAGGCCCTAGCCAGCAAGGACGCCCTTATCCTTCGGCCACCCGAACGATCAATGCTATCTTTAGCATTGACCCAACCGCTCAGCGCCAGGGAGCAGAAGTTGGCGGCATCTCTGAGCACCATGCCTCATCCATCCCCCTTACTTTCTGCAGCGAAGATCTCCCTCAACAGGGCAACTTACATAACGACCCGATAGTGGTCGTCGCCCGCATTGCTGATTTCGATGTCCGACGGGTACTCCTCGACTCGGGAAGCGCCGCCGACATCCTGTTTGAGTCCGCCTTCCTCCAGATGGGACTCAAAGAGGCTAACCTCCTCCGCGCTGGGACAACCTTACTCGATTTTTCTGGTGAAAGGGTCCAACCTCTGGGATTCATTACTCTGCCCGTCTCCTTTGGCGATGGCAACGGCCACGCTATGAGCATGGTCAACTTCGCAGTTATCAGGGCTAAATCGAGCTACAATGCCATCCTAGGGAGGACAACTCTAAACTCCTTCGGAATGGTGATTTCCACGCCCCACCTGTGTGCAAAGTTTCCGACCTCCAGCGGCGTTGTCACCATCCGAGGAGACGCGATACAAGCTACCCACTGTTTTCAGATAGTGGCGCAGCTTGTAGTCGACCAAATGGATCCTAGAGAAACCCAGCCGGTCACACCGCATGAAGCAGCAGGCAGAAGTTACTTAGGAGGTGAAGGCTCTTCTAAAATTGTAAATGTTTCATCTTATCTGAATGAGAAGCAGCAGGCAG
>KZ452007.1:13394-38491 GCA_002786265.1 Apostasia shenzhenica | reverse complement strand
AGACATGACAAGAAACTATAAGGAGTGATTTTAGTTACTTAAACTTAGATAAGAATTTGGTAACTGATAGAGCGCAATGGAAACAAAGGATTCATGTAGCCGACCCCACCTAGTGGGATTAAGGCTTGGTTGTTGTTGTTACTGCAAATTTTAAGTATTTCAAGTTTCAGCCCAATATTTTTTTTTATAAGAAATTATTGATTAACTTTACTAACATCTCATAAAATTCTAGAGGTATATATATATATATATATATATATATATATACATACATACATACTCATCTCATATTTCCAGTAGTTTTGGATCAGTTTCGGTGAAAACTGATCTAAAAAAACGATTGAGTCTCACGAACTTAATCGAAATTGTCAAAACTCAATCAAAACTAATAAAATTGAAACGGCCAAAATCAAAACTATCAAAACTATTAAAACTGCCAAAAATGAAACCTTAATCTTGTGATCGAAACTATAATCGTATCCGAAACTGAGTTTTAAAACCTTGGATAAAATTAATTGGTGCTAAAAACTGTTAATTAATATCATGAAATATTGGGAGATATGAAATGAGAGCATTTTTCATTTTTCTATTCTAAATATGAGCATTTTCAAATTAGCAAGATTTTTTTTTGATAAGTAGCTAGATATTTGATTTTAGCAAATATGGAATTTTTATAATTAATCATTATTAAAAACATTTTTTATGAGAATTGTTTTGAGCATTGCTTTTGGAGCTCTTCCAATTTTTTTCATTATGTTCTAGTAATTAATTAGTGGCATGTGCATGTAATTTTCCCAATTAATTAATTTTTCAAAATCATGTATTTTTTTGATCTTTTTTTGAAAAAGTAATATGAATTTACAATTATCAAAAAAAAAAAGAATTTTATAAGGATTAAAATGCCAAATCAAGAAGTATTATTTATCAAAATATGTGAAAATGTTTAATCAAAGAATCAAAATAAAGTGCATGGTTAAAATATAATAAATTTTGTGTGATAAAAAGATACTAATATTTATTGAAATATTTGATAAGTGTAAAGATTAATCTTCAACCATAATGTAATATGAGTATGAATATGGCAAAATTTTAATTAGAGGTATTAATTGATTAATTAATTAATTTAAGATGAATAAATGGTAATAGAATTTGAAACTCAAAAACTAATATACAATGATTAAAATTTTATTTTTTGTGCACTAACATGTAGGGCTGTTATCGATCCGAGTTAATACCGGCTCGAAATAGGATCGATCACATTTTGATCGACTCAAAATCGACTTGAAGTCAGATTGAGTTCGACTTTCACCCGGCTCTAGTCGATTCCAATCGATTCGAGCTGATTTCGATCGAATCTCATTTTTTTAGTCAATCTCGAGCTGGGTAAGTTCGACTTGATCCGGCTCGAGTTCGGCTCGGTTTATAATGTATATATATATATTATATTTAATATATAATATATACATATATGATATATATATTATAATATAAATATATTTTAATTCGAGCCGATTTCAAGTTGGATCGAGCCGAGCCTACCCACCACAAAACAGGCTCGAAATCATTACCGAGGCAAACTTTTGGCTCATTAGTCGACTCATTTAGATCGACTAGATTTTAATTTGATCTAAAATTAATTCAAATTTTAATTAATTTTCGATCTTCGATCCATATTAACATCGTGTCGTATACTAGAGCCCTAGTAGCTTAAGAAGGAACAAGATATTTTATATTCTTAAGTTTTTTTTATTAAATATATGTATTCTTTTTTTTTTTTTTGATAAATAATATATATATTCTTCAAGTTTTGGTTGAAAGTGATCATATATGCATAGTAACTTTTAATTCCAAAATTTGACAGTTAAAATGTTTATAATCTAAAACTGCCAAATTTTTTTTTTTGGGTGGAACTAAGTTTTTAACATAATGAAAAATTTCATGAAATTAGCTAAAATTTATCAAGTAAGAAATTAATTTTTTAATTAACCTAATTGAACTCGATCAATCTCGTGTCAAATCCGAGACAACTTACAACACGTGCTATTTTATTCCAAAAGTTCTTCTAAAAATTATTTATTTGTATATCACTTCAACTCAATTCATATCCACTAACTTAATTAAAATCTTGATTAAAATGAACTTTAAATATAAGGTCGATCATTTTAATTAGTATGTTGGACTGTGTCATAAGGCGTAACCTTACATGTGAGACAGCGTGTTACAACTTCAAGTTACAACCAAGTTCTCAATTTTCGTACTAAATATTTTGAAAATACTTTAATGATTTATAGTTAAGAGTGATTTTCATACAAGTCCTTTTTTAGAAATTATTTTCATACGTGTTGTAGATAGAGGTGAGCGTCTGGCTCGAAGATCAATACCCACCTGATGTTTCGACTAATATTTAGCTTGAACTGAACTCGGCTCGAGATTATGAACTGAGCCACGATCCTTGATCGGATCGAATCGAATCAACTTAGTTCTATCTTTTTTTTTTTAAATTATAAATAATATCTTCAGTTATTTATTGTAATTATTTATTACATGTGTATGAGTAAATATTAGCTGTAGTTAGGATATTTATTAATATTATAGGTATGATTAATCTAATTATAAATTCTATTATAATAATTATTTTATAAAAAAATTTCAATTCTCATATGACTTAAATTTACTTGATTAAAGCCCCAGTTTGCTCGAACTCAAATCAAATTAAAATTAGCCGAGCTTCGCTCGGCTCGAACTCGGATCATTCTCTCCCGCTTTATTAGTGTTTTGAATTTTCAAAGATAACTTGTCATGATTAGTTCTCTTGAAAATATTTTACAATATTAGAATTTAAGCTACATTATTTTAAAGAAACAAAAAAAGAAATATATATATATATATATATATAATGAGAAATAAAATTAATTAATTATGAAAATATTAAATAAAATTAATTAATGTATTAAAAATTATATAAATTATTTTATTTAAAAAAAATAATTATACTTAATTTAAGCATGCATGAACTAAATAGGAGAATATGTCAAAAATAATTTGAAAATAAGTTGTTATAAACACTAATATTAGCAATAAAATTAATCTTGTTGGCATTCAAGCATGCATGTGAAACTCTATAATTATAACATAAAATCAAAATATAAACTATGAATAAATTTATGTACCACATTTATGAGTAAAAATTCTTCGAATATATCAATTAAGTAGTGCCACATTAGTAAATCATCCTCGGATCAAATCTCTTAAATAGAATCTCCTTATCTTTTAGCAAAAAATCATTATCGACTTTGAGCTCAATCGCCGGAAATGGACAACTAAAGGCTTCGTGTAATCACTCCGATATCATCGACACCATTCTATTCCGTTGAATCAAGGCATTAAAGTACTTAAACACACTATAAAGAGGATGAGCGACTGAAATTGTCAAGTTAAGGGTGTTAATATGGATCGAAGATCGAAAATCGATCAAAAATTGATCGAAAATTGAATTGATTTTAGATTGAATCGAAATTGAGTCGATCTAAATGAGCCGAATAACGAGCCAAAAGTTTGGCTCGGTAATGATTTTGAGCCGATTTTGAGCAAGGGTTGGCTATATATATAATACATATATATAATATATGTATATAATATATATATTATAAACTGAGCCGATCTCGAGCCGGATCGAGTCGAGTTTATTTGCTCGAGATTAGCTCGAAAAAAAATTGAGATTCGATTTATTTTTTATGAAATCGGCTCGAAGTCGAACCCAATCGATTTCAAGTTAGTACCTTGAACCATAAGAGAAAATAATTGGCAAAAATTTATTTTCATTAAATGCCTTTCTCTTTGGTCATCAAACAATTAATTTACATATTTATTTAGTGATTTGTTGACTAATATTTATATATTATCTTTGACTTTGAAAGTTGACCGGCTTGGCCGGCACCATCTCCGTGTTTAGGTTATTCAAATTAGGTTTTTTTTTTTAAGTGAAATAATTAATTTAATATGCTGATCAAACTCGACGTTGCATAATATTATCATTTATACCAAAGAATGTTGAGCAATAGAATTTGATCTGCTCGATTATTTGAGGAGAAAATTAATTACTATGTTCTACTATTTGTTATGTTGTATTAGATGTTGACGTAGGATTTAGGGGATCCTAAGAAATATCAAAAAAGAGAGAAAGTTCCAGGAGACGGCGGTGCACAGAGAGGTAAGCCTGTTAGCGGAGGCTTAAGAGAGAGAGAAAGTTCGAGGCATCCAGTACAACACACAAAGATTTAAGGTGGTTCAGGAAGAAAATCCTCTACGTCCACCAAGCGATCAGCGAAGAAATTTCGCTAAAGGAAAAAGGTAGCCGTTAAGGCTAATACAACGTTTAGAAAAGAAAAAGAGGGAGAAAGAGGGGAAGAGCTCCTCAGTCGGGGCTCTAATACAATGAGAATGGGAGAATCAGGGAAGCTGCTTGCACCCTGGCCGCCCCTTTTGATCTCCTTGATCTGATTTTTTATCTGTAATCTCTGATCCTCTCACATGAAGACTGCTCAGGGGTATTTATAAGCAGCGGATGATGCAGCTTTATCCTGATTTTTCGAAAAAAAAGGAGGTGAACAAGCTCTGAGTTCGCGCCGTTTGTTGGCCGCCGGAGGGACCAAAAGCAACAAAAGGAGGATGCTAATTTTTAATATTGGTACTATTTCTGGGGATCCGTAATAGCTGGGGCATGCTGACTCTTGATTTGCGGGTCTGAAAAAAGTGTCCTTGTACGGGGAACAGCGCGGTCGGGCCAAGCTGATTATGACAGGCACCGCTGAGTAACATCGAGGACGATGTTATCAGGGATGGTCCTGACTCATCATGGACAAGGCTTGGTTGAACCTTCGTGTCCGAGGTTTGCCCGAGGCCTGACCTGCCAGCTGGGCGTCACATGTACGACAGGGATGCAGCTCTGGAACCACGTGTTAACAATTTGTTATTTTATATTTCATTTTATACAAATTTAATATAAAAAATTAACTTTAATTTATGTTATATAAAATTTTTAATAAGATTATTGATATTTTTATATTCTATATGTATATAATCTTTAGCATTAACTTTAGAGGTAATTAAAGTTACTAAAATAATTTTTATCAAAAGCTTTAGGGGTAATTACATTTTGGCCCTTGAGTTGGACCACATATTCCATTTAAGTTCACAAAATTAAAAATATTTTATCTAAATCCCTCTCTTACTAAAAGTTATTTCACGAGATTTTAACAGTAATTAAAATTTAATAGTAAATCTTAAATACATTTTTTTTAAAGAAATATATTAGCATAATAGCCAAATTTGAAAAAATTTATAAAAAAGACCTGCTCAAAATAATTTCTCAGTGAAAGTGACTCAAATAGAATATTTTTCATTTTTACGTACTCTCTCAAAATAAAGATTCTACTTTAGCCACTTGAACTTAATTATCTCTGAGTTTTTTTTAATCATAAAAGAATAAGACTAAAATTTTTATACCAAAAATTAATTTTTTCACCAATTAAATGTGCAAAAAAAAAACACTGCATAACCCTTAAATTAAATTAAAGTGAATTTCAATTGAGCGGTCAAAAATAGTAGCTTGGCCGCAAGTGAAATAGTTCGTAACTATAAGGGCACTTATAATTGACATTATCAAAGCAATCAAAGAAAAAGACTCTTTAGATATTTTCTACATTTTTTGTACATATTTTGATCTCTTCGACAAAACATAGGATCACTTACGTGCGTCGAACTGCCAACAAGACAGCTAATTATGAGCCACCATTGCTTTTTCAAAATATCAATTAGAATAGAAAAATATCGTGCAAAATTGAGTTTTGCAATTTCCTACTAATGAACAGAATTTGTTGTTGGGGTCGGATATATGAATTTTTTATTTTCATTGCGCTCTATTGTTAACAAATTCTTATCTAAGTCTAAGTAACTAAGATCACTCTTTATAGTTTCTTGTCATATCTTCTTTGGTTTTCCTTTTTCTTTTTGTACATAGGCAAGATCCAATAGCTCGATTTTTTAAACTAGAGCTTCAATCTGTCTACGATTTATATGTCCAAATCATTTAAGCTAACTTTCTCTAAGTTTATCTTCAATTGGTGTAATACCAACTTTCTTTCGGATATACTTGTTTCTCATTCTATCATTTTGTGTATATTCACATCCATCTTAGCATTCTTATTTTTACAATATTTATTTTATTTATATATTTTCTCTTTATAGGCCAGCATTTAGCACTATATATCATCACTGGTCTTACTATATTTTTATAAAATTTACTCTTAAGTCTAGATGAAAATTTTCTATCGTACAATACACCAGAAGCATTTTTTCATTTTACCCATTCTGCTTGAATTCTACTAATGATGTCATTATCTATTTCACCATTATTTTGAATGATTGATCCAAGGTATTTAAAGCGCTCACTCTTCTTGACAATTTGATCACCAATTATCATATCTCTAATATAAGTATTTCTTTCCTAACTAAATGTGCACTCCATATATTCAATTTTTGATCTATTGAGATAAAAACCTTTAGATTGTAGAGCATCCCTCCAAAGCTCAAGTTTCACTTTAGCTTCAAACCTCATTGTATTTGAATACAAGTAACAGCTCATTTATACATGTCTTTAATAACTTGAATATAAGAAGTGCGAATCCCTTTTTTTCTAAAACTCTTCAAAGCACTTCTCCTGAGACTTTATCGTAAGCGTTTTTCAAATCAATAAAAACTAAATATAAGTTTTCTTTTCTCTCCTTAAACTTCACAATAAATGAATAGCTTCTATAGTAAATTTACCTGACATAAAACCATACTAATTCTCTAATATCTTAATATGATGGCGTAACCTATGCTCGATTACTCTCTCCCAAAATTTTAAAGTATGACTCATTAATTTAATTTTTTTATAATTGACACAATTTTGTACATTATCTTTATTCTTATAAATAGGTACCAACTCTTCCATAATTGACACAATTTAGGCCAATATTAAATTTAAAAAAAAATTATTTATATATATATATATTACTCAATATTTTAAATATCAAACAATATTATTTAAATACATATCACTATGATTTAAATTTTATGAAAGAGAGTGCAAAGCAGCCAGTATTAAATTTTTTTGTTACACATAAAGAATTGTAAAAAAAAAAAAAAAGGAATTGGCGGAGCTTAGCTGTAACAGAAGGGGTCAACCCTATTTTGGTATTTTAATTATCAAAATAAAGGAAGATTTCATTATTCAAAAAAAAAAAAAAGGAAAATTTGGCCAATGCCTAATAATTCCTCCATCTGCATGATGCAAATTTTCCAACCTCACAATATGTATTAATATACAAAATGAGAAATACATCAATATTTTGTTCATATATAAAGAAGGCATTTAAAAAATGCCATAAAAATTATAAATTATGTTCTTGACTTCGTAATTTGTAAATTGGCAATAACATATTCATATTAATTAATCAAAAAAAAATATTCATATTAAATAATGAGGCACCTCTGATTTTATATTTAATCAAAAACTTAGTTTTAATAGTAATTTAGAGCCATTATTTGGCCTCAATGTTTGCCCAAAGAATACCTCATATTTACGTCACTATTTATATAACCCACTATTTATATAACCCAGCAACTCATCTTTCTTTTCGATATAAGACTTTCATTTCTGTACTACTCTACCTAGATATCTGCCAAATGTTTGCCCTTTTATCATCCTAAAAGGTTGCCAGATATCTCCATTTTCCGCTCTCTTCAGATCAGATCACTACGAGCCACGCTGAAAACTAAGCTTATAATATCGCCTTTTATAGGTGATATGAAAATGAACAAGTAAAATTAAAATGCTAAAGTTGAAGTTGTACCGAAATTGCCTTCAAGCAAAACTCGCTCAATCTCAAGATCGAGTTAGAATCAAGATAGATTCAAGAGTCAGCTAGGAAAAAAAATAATAATAAATTGGAAATCATATTTACGATGAAGTACTCATATCTCCATCGGTATCACTTGCAATCCAAAAGTTTAGGTCCAGCCCTTAATATAAATTATACATCCCTTCTCCCCCGGCTCTCCATGACTCCATCGAATCCAAAGAATCATGTCATCTCCCCCATCCCTTCTCCTTCCCCTACTTCTCCTCTTCTCCCTTCAAATTATCTCCATCGTCTCCGCAGCAAACTACATCGGGGAACCCCTCTTCTACGACTGCTCCGGCAATAAGTTCACCGCCGGCAGTCCATACGCGTCCAACCTCCGCCTACTCTTCGCCGACGTCATCACCTCTACCCCCATCAGCCCGAACCTCAACTTCTCCAGCAATTCGGACGGCAGTGTCTTCATCTTCGCCCAATGCCGCCTCGACGCCGTTGGAGACCTCTGCGCTGCATGCCTGAACCAATCCATCATCACCGTAGGCGACCTATGCTCCGGCAACAGGACCGCCTCAATCCGATACAGCTACTGCGTCCTCCGCTACTCCGACCACCCGTTCCTCTCCGTCGCCGATACCCCATGGTTCAACAATGTGTTTTCGACGAATACCGCCGCTAATACGGCGGAGTTTAGCCGGAAGGTGGGAGATATGTTCGCCGGAATTCTACCCGAGGCCGCCCGATCAGAGAACAAAGTAGCGGTTGGGTCAACGGAGATCCTGTCGGAGCCGCCGGATTCCATGAAGATCTACGGGCTGGCGTGGTGCACCAACGACCTCTCGCCAGACGACTGCTTCCAGTGCTTGGATCATGCGCTCAAGGGCTACATGGGCTGCTGCGCGTATCACACAGGGGGAGGGCGGATGACGACGAGCTGCATCGTGACCTACGACGATCACGCCATGTACAATGAGACTATGCTTCAGGCGGCGCCAGTGGCGGCGCCGGTGGCGGCGCCTTCAGCCGGTGAAACCGGTAAGCGTAAGCCTCTTCTGACCCACGCTTCCATTTGTTACCAAAACACGTCTTTGTTTACCGAAATACAGAAGAATTAGATATTGCGTTGGTCATTTCAAAAATGAAAAGGGTAGGATGGTAATTTGTCTTGAAAAAAAACAAAGACTATTATTAAAACTTAAAAAGCCCACCAAACTTTTTAAAAACAATTTCACCAATATTTTATATTTATTTTAATTTAAAATACTAAAATTAATATCATTTTACCGATTATACACTTTTAATATGAGTGTACAAATAAATCTGAAAAATCGAAAACCGATTTGATTCAATTTCGAATTCAGTTTCAAATTTATGGAAACCACTCGGTTCGAATTAGTTCTCGATTCTAATACTCGGATAAACCAAAATTGATCTGAACTGAATTAATTATTAATTATTAATTATGAACCTTTAACGTAAAAATTAATATTAACTCTTTTGAAATAAATTGCGAAATATTTAAAATTAAAATTTTTAATTTTAACTTTTCAAAAATAATTATTTAATTTAAAAGATATTTAGAGAACCTAAAATTAACACTTAGAAAACATTAAATGGAAATAAGCAAATTCTCTACATTTTTGTACATGAGATCATGTCATCTTTCAAATTAATTCAGTTTTTTTAATTTCTTTTAGTCAAGATTTATATATGGTATATGTTTTCATTAGGTCTTTTTATTACCTATTAATAAAATGAACTAATTTTGTTATACTTAAGATCTCTACTATAATGACACAAAGATTGACAATTTAGAGGATTATGACATGTAATGTGCAAATGCTTCAAAAATGCAAATATTATTTTTAAGTACATAAATTAACTTTGAAAATTATTCTATGAAAATTAACTGAACTGAACTGAACTACTGTGTTAATTATGAGGATCCAACAGAATGAAATAAATATTAGATCAGTGTGACAGACCTGAGTGAAAAATAACTTATGGAAGAGGTCCTTTATGTAAAAATTGAAGAAAAAGATCAAGTCAAAAATTCTTACATTTGGCCTTGCTTCAGCGCTAATCCTCTGCTTGTAAATGGAGACAGCCACAGCCACCCTGCAGTGGGTCAAATTACATTTTGATATTGAATATTTATTTCTTTTATATGTTGTAAATTGCCAGTTGGCTTTAATTAATTCTTCATGTAGCATAAGCATTTGTCCTTTCTTTCATTTGCTTACCCCATGATTTTTATTTTATTCTGCTTTATGTGGAGATTGAATCAACTACTAATTCTTTAAGTTTTGGAGTCATGGATTCCAGGTCAAGTTCAGATAGCAGAAAATATTTTAAATGCTTTATATAAACTAATATTATATATATATATATATTGTTAGAATACAAAGGTAACCTACAAGCTTAAGTCTTTAGGTCAGTTGATAAGAATAAAGACCAGTTGGTAAGAAGAAGATTTAGCACGATATGCTAAATTCCAATGTTTTAAAAACCGGACCGAACCGTCCAGTTCAACCAGTCGGACCTTGAGCCGGTCCGGTCTAATTTTATAACTGGTTTTGCTTAAAACCGGCCAGAACCGGTCCAAACCGCGGTTCAACCGGTAAAAAAATATATATAATTTTGTTGGTGGTGATACCGTACAAGATGTAATATTTAGTGACATAGAATGATGAAATGATCTAGTATTTTAGTATTGACAAAGCATATTATTTGGTCAGATCTTTTGATGATGTACTAAATATTGGACTCAATTTGTGGTTGGCGAATATTTTGTTGGGTTAATGTTATTTAGATTTGCTTGGAATTATTTTTTAGATTACTGACACAATCAGTTTGATCCCAATTTGACCATTGAATCTTGAACTTTTAAGTCTATCGGTTCTAAAGCTGATTCGGTTTTTAAAACCTTGCTAAATTCTATGTTGCAAAAGTATAGGCATGTGTTTGAGCGAATATGTTAGAATGAAAAATTATACCTACTACAGGCTTAAGTTTTAAGCCAATTGGTATCCAGATATTTAACATACGAACTTAAAAGTTAAAAACTCTAGACTGGCTGAAATGGATTACACTGTATAATTATTTGTGAGGCTTAAACTATTGGGTTAAGCTTGTTAGATTGATTGATTGATTATTTCCTGATTAGAATGATTTTAAAGCAGATAAAAGAAGAGGGAGAAAAACAATGGAAATAGTGATCATACTTGCCGTCTCTCTAGCTTCAGTATTAGCAGTCACAGCTCTCTGCGTTCTTCTGATCCGTAGGAGGAGACAGGCAGCAATTCGCAAAACTGAATCCAGTGAGTTTGCTTGAAATGAAGTTCTCTGAACAAATCAAATCATGAGAATATGTAAATATATATATATGTATAATGTGCTTAAAAGGTTGTAATTAATGTCCAGAAATTGGAGCCCATGAAGAGGAAATCAGAACAGTTGAGTCTCTTCATATTCCCCTTTCCATTCTGAAAGCAGCAACATACAACTTTTCTGATGAAAATAAGCTTGGAGAAGGCAGATTTGGCCCAGTTTATAAGGTAAGCTCTTATTTTCTTAAGCTTAAGCATTTAAGAATTGAATGATGACAACAAGCCTTAACCTCAAAGTAACTGGGATAACTGCGTTGGCTTCCCTCCCTTCTGTTCAGTTTTGTTTAAAGAAACTCTCTCTTAACGAGTCAAACTCAACTTCGTTCCAGTTCCTCCTCCCTCAAACTCAACTTCGTTCCAGTTCCTCCTCCCTCTTTTTACCATCATAACTTACGCTACATCTATATATGATCAAACAATTAAACATATCCCTCATTTATCTCATTCTCTAGGTGAGACCCATCCTCTCCCTGGCATAAATCCACAATTCAATTATGCTAACAAACATTTTGCTACATAATTGTCTAATATTCAATCAGATGTAACATAACTCATCGGATAACAACGTAACAGAATCGTTTTAGATTTAATGGTCTATCTTCTTATAAAACAGCACTGCGGTAGCCGCCATTTCTTAAGCTCAAGCTTTTTAAATTGCTAAATTGCATATTCATTGTATGTCACACTCAAGTCAAATTTGATCTCTGCTTCTAACATTATATTCAGGGAGTGCTAACTGATGGGAGACAAATAGTAGTGAAAAGGCTCTCAAATACTTCATGCAGAGGACTGGATGAGCTAAGGAATGAAGCAGCTTTGGTTGCTCAGCTTCAGCACAAAAATCTTGTGAAGCTGCATGGTTGCTGCATGCAAGAGAATGAGAAGCTCCTTGTCTATGAATACCTCTCAAATGCAAGTCTCGAAAAACACTTATTTGGTAAATCCCCTATGTCTATTCTCATTCCTTTTCTATATTTAGCCTAGGTTTATTTTGCCATAGAAATGGAAATGATGCAGGTTTTTGCAGTTTGTTGGCCAAATTCTTAATGTGACCTACTCCTTGAGCAGAAGTTTTACGAACCCAACTCTTGCTTTCCTTAAGTTTATAAGTTTTGTTTGAACCATTGATTATATTGATCCTAGCATAAAAGAGAATCACAGCATTGAGAAAGATTGGTAGTTGGAGAGAGGGCAACACAAAGGAAAGAGGACAAGAGGAAGAACATGAACATGTCCTCAAAATGGGTTAACATTCTGGAGAGGTTTTCTTCTACCCATCCTTCCATGGTTTTCTCCTACCCATCCTTCCATGGTTTTCTCCTAGTTATGGAGAAGATCATCTTCTAATTAAGGGAGGTGAACTGGGTTTATTCTATATCAGAAGTACTCTTTGATTTTAAGTTTCTTCCTTTTGTGTGGTACCTTATGGCCTTTAGGCAAGAATCTTTGTGAAGTGTCAGTAGTGTTATTTCCTAGTTTGATATAGTGAAGTCTACTTCTCCTAATTGGGCAATGATTTCCTAAAGATGATTTTCATAATAAATTGACATTGTGGAACCACCGGGAAATAAACGATCAATCTCATAGAAAAGTGAAATTTTGAGATAAAACTCAAAAATAATTTTATTGATTGTTATCCAAATAAAAAGATACGAGCCTATATAGTCGACTAGACTACCAGATAGAGAAAGAAAAATAAATTAAGCAAAAAAACTTTGCCTTTACGAGCATAACTGTAAGCCATGTTGTGGGGCGTGTCTCAAGCTTTCCAGAAAGGTGGTGTGCATTGCAGAACTCTCCCGCATTGGAAGATCTGGACGTTTTAATTTACTCAAGCTCGGTTATGCATTGTTCCTTCCTTTTATCAATTTTCTCTAGATATTCTACAGCAATTTGTTCTAATTTCATAAATCTTATGTATTCTTACCTTATGTGCTACTGTCTTTGGCGTTCAGATCCGGCAAGGAGAGCAAAGATGGATTGGAGAAAACGGCATATGATCATCGAAGGCATATCCCGAGGCCTCGTTTATCTGCACACGCACTCACGGGTCAGAATCATTCACAGAAATCTAAACGCGAGCAACATCTTGCTGGACGACGAAATGAACCCCAAGATCTCCGACTTCGGCCTCGCCAAGCTCGTGGGCATCGATCAAAGCCAGTGGAACACCAAGCAGATTGCTGGAACGTTGTAAGCTAATTAATAACCCTAGATCTGGAGCTAATATAAATCATATCGAATACGAAATTCAGCAGTTTTCTTTTCTGATTTTGCAGCGGATACATGGCTCCTGAATACGCAACTCGCGGGCTCTTCTCTGCCAAATCAGATGTGTTCAGCTTCGGCATGGTGGTGCTCGAGATCCTCACCGGGAGGAGAAACAGCAGCTTCATGGAGCTGGGCAGAACCTTGAACCTGCAATCCTATGTAAGAAACTCATGAGATCCTTGGTGAAAATCTGATCGACAGGCTACAATCAGTCGACTAATTTGTTTGAAATCAACAGGTTTGGCAGCAGTGGAATCGGGGAACAACAGAGGAAGTAATAGACAGAAATCTTGGCGAAGAGTACCAGGTGGAGCAAGTGGTCAGGAGCATTCACGTTGGGCTGCTCTGCGTGCAAGCGGACCCGTCGGAGAGGCCGACAATGTTATCCGCGGTTCTGATGCTGAGCGCCTACACGGATGAGCTACCGGCTCCGGCGCCGCCGGGGTTCTACACAGGAGAGACAAACCCATCCATTACTTCCGCCGGGTTGTCCTCCGGCGGTGCCATTACGGATTTTACTTCGCCGGAGCTCCTGAGTTTCAGCAGCAGAGATTGGACGCACGCCTCGGTCCCCGAGGGCCCCGTCTCACTGAACAACATGGAGGCTAGATGAGGGAAAATTATTGCAGCCAAACACTTGAATTTTGTGGAAGTCAATCAACGGCGTCTGCGTCGGGTCCCACTATTACGGCTAATATACGTAATAATTTTATTCACATATATATCTTAATACATCTTATATGTAGTAAATTTTATTATATATGTATCTAAAATATATCATATATAATAAATTTTATCATATATGTATCATAATATATCTCATATGTAGCAATTTTGCTCACATACATAGCAATTTTATGATGCATATATGATAAAAATTACTACGTATGAGATAATTATGATAATATGTGATAAAAATTACTATGTATGAGATAATTATGATATATATGTGAGCAAAATTGTTACGTATGAGATATTTTATGATACATATATGATAAAATTTGCTGCGTATGAGATGTATTATAATACATATGTGAACAAAATTGTTACGATTGAGATGTATTATACATATGTTAACAAAATTGTTACGTATGCCGAGCTGTGATTGTGGGACCCGCACGCAGACGTCGCACGCCGAATGGCTTCTGTAAAATCTACGTGTTAGGCTATTCGATTGTAATAAGTTCTCTTAGGTGAGAGTGCGTGCACTGCTAAATGTTATCGGGTCAAATTTGAGTGTGAATCACCTGAAATTAGAGCTTTTATCGGGTTTGAGATTCAGCGCCCACCCGCTAGACTCCACGTGTGCAATAAAGGTGGGTCCGAGTACACGTAGCGCCTAGTGAATAAGGGCCAAACAATGCTCAACTCGAACTTAAAATTTTTTTCTAAAATTGACCCAAATTAATTAAGTGAGTTGTTTAAATATAAGAGTTATTAGATGCGTCAAATTTATCATTCTATGTGGAATTAGAATTTTATTATTTGTAATATAACAAAACGATGAATAACAATAAATATAAATTCTTTATTCAAAATTATCGCATTGCAAACTTTTTGTTGCGGAATAATACGCAGCGGAAAACTTGAATCATAACATGTGTAGTTAGGCAAATAAATTGAGAACAATAATAAAAGAATGAAGCAACCATAAGAATGTCAGATTTATGTGATTTGGAGGGATTCTTATTACATTCATAAAGAGAGTAGAGAGAAACTTTATTATATAGAAAATCAAATAAAAAAAAATCTTACATCAATTACCTAGTTCTAAATCCCAGATGGGATACAAAAAAGATTTTGTTCTTCTTCTTGATTAGATAATTCAATGATTTCTTAAGCTTCAAATTACCTTTAGATTCTTACAGAATCACCTTTGTAAATAATAAAGAAGAATTAAGAGAAGTTATCGCAAAAAATTGTACTTAGTGGGCTTCCTTAATGGGCTGAATACCAAGGGCCTAATAAAATCTCATTAAGCTTTAATCCAAATCAAAAACTCAATAATCTCCACCTTTGACTTCATTAAAGTGCAGATGTTTCAAAGCTGTCTACATGTTCTCTTTAATCAAAAACACCCACTCTCCTTAGGGCTATCATATTTTAGTTCCGCTGAATATTAGCCAAAGCAGTATATAAACTTAATTACCGGTAAAAGTTTAGTAAGTATATTTACAAAATTATTCTAGGTTGAAACTTTCACAAGTTAAATGTTGCTACTTGACACAAGCTCCCTGAGTTTGTGATATTTGATGTCAATATACTTTGTCCTTATATAATAAATATGATCTTTTGTAAAACATATTGCACTTTGACTATCACAATACAGACAAACAGTGTTATGTGAAAAAATTGAGTTAAATTTTGACCAAATCTTTTAATTAAACTACTTCATTTGCAGCTTCAATTACAGCAATATACTCTGCCTTTATTATCGATAAAGCTACAATATTCTGTAAAGTGACTTTCCAACTGATGGGACCTCCATCTAGAGTGAAGATGAATCTTATACTGAATTTTCTCTTATCAAGTCACATGCATAATCAAGATCAATATAACTAGTCAAAAGATCAGAACTTGAATCTTTTTTAAATAACAAATCGCAATCTAAAGTGTATTTCAAGTAATGCAAAATTCACTTTAAAGCATTTCAATGCTCTTCTTTTGAGTTTGTCATATACTTGCTAACAACACTAATAGCCTGTGATAAATCTGATCTAGAGCATATTATAGCATACATTAGACACCAACCGTATTAGCATATAATATATTTATCTTTTTTAAATTTTTTATTTAACTTTAGGCATTACTGTGAAAAAAGTTTAAACTGCTGAGCTAGAGGTGTACCAACAACTTTGGCATCCTTTATATTAAATTTTACTAATATCTTTTTTATGTAACTTTTTTTAGTCAACTATAGCTTGCTTTCATGACGATCTCGATGAATCTCTATACTTATAATCTTTTTAGCACAGCCTAGGTCATTTATCTCAAATTCTAAATTGAGCATTCTTTTTAGCTCATTGATCTCGTGCATATTCTTACAAGTTATAAGCATATCATCAATATAGAGTATTAACAAAATAATAGAATTATCACTAAGAAAATAAAAATAAACACATTTATCAAACTAGCTCCTTATGTAATCATATATAATTATTAAGATATCAAATATTTCATACCACTAACGTAAAGTCCGCTTTAACCCATAAAGAGATCTCTTTAGTTTGTATATTATCTTCTCACTATTTTGTTAAATAAAATCTTCTAGTTGCACTATATAAATCTCTTTCTTTAATGTAAAATAGACATCTTTGCATCAAGTTGCTCTAACTCCAAATCCAGCATAGCTACAATAACAAGTAAAATTTTGATAGAATAATATTTCACTACTGGAAAAAAAATCTCATTGAAGTCTATTTTTTCTCTGTGACTAAAGCCTTTAGTAATCAATCCACTTTATACTTTTCTAGTTTTCCTTAAGATTAAGCTTTTTTATTTCTGTACACCCACTCGCAATTGATTGCCTTTTTACCTTTAGGAAGTGGCACTAACTCTCAAGTTTGGTTCTTCTGAGGAGAGTTCATCTCTTCCTGCATGACATGCAGTCATTGTTTGCTATATTTTTTCTCTATTGCATTTTAAAAAGACAAGAGGTCAGAAGAAATAATAAAAAATACATAAGTAATACTATTTTTGAACTTCAGAGATTTTCACACTTTTCTTTTAGCCCTCCCTGTAGCATAGAAAGGCTCATCTTGAAATAGATGTACTGAATCTTTATCCTGATATAAATTATCTAACTTACTGCTGCTTTTATTTGAGTTCTTCTCTAACTTCGTTTGAACAATAATATTGATTTTTTTTTTCATCCTGAACATTCTCATGAGATTTCTCAAATATAAAACCTTCATCAAATCTAACATCTGTACAAAGCTTTGACTTCATTATATTAGGGTCCCAAACTTTGTATTCTTTCATACTAAAAGAGTATCTCATGAAAATACACTTTTTGGACTTAGCATCTCGCTTAATCCTCTTTGTATCCTGTAGTAAAATATAAACAGGATAACTAAAAATATGTAAGAATAATCAACTGGCTTATGTGATCATACCTACTTCAGTGACTTGAGCTTTAATGCCAATAAAGACGACTTATTCACAAAGTAACAAGCTGTATTAACTGATCCGATTGAAAATGGCTTTAAAAAGCTTATGAAGAGTCTTATACACTGTGCACTTTTAAGCAGTGTCATGTTCATCCTTTCTGCTACACATTTTGCTGTAGCAAGCTGAAGATAGTAAAATGTTAAGTAATATTTTCCTTTAAATAGAAATTCTGAAACTTTTCAGAGGTATACTTTCCATTATTATCTGTATGGACAATCTTAATATGTTTACCGGTAGCCTTTTCTACACTTGCCTTGCAGTACTTGAATTTCTTAAGTACTTTGATTTATGTTGCAAGAAATAAATTCAGATTTTCCTTGAATAATTATCAATGAAAGAAATAAAATATTTAGCTTCTTCGAGTGAAGTAAATAAAGATGGTCTCCATATATCTGAATGCACATACGTAAGAATATTATTGCTTCTTTTATTAGAAGTAACAAATTTTATCCCGCACTATTTGCCAAAAAAATAAGATTAACAGAAGACAATTTTACATAATTTAATTTCCTAGAGTAGCTTTTTGTTATGTAACTAACAATCTTCTTTCGCTCATATGACTCAATTTAGTTTATCATAATATAGTGTCATCATAATTTAAAGAGGATGCAATAGTAATATCTCTTGTAATAGTCTTCCCAATTCACTTGTAGAGTGATTCAATTTTTTCTCTCTTCATTACAATCAGAGCACCCTTTTTTACTTTTAAAATATTATCATAACTAGTAAAAGTGCAGTCACTAGCATCAAGGGTATCCAGGGAGATCAAACCTTTCCTAAGGGAGATTTAGTAGTTTCAGCTGTCATGCTTAGGGAGCTTCCTCAATGGGCTAAATACCAAGAGCCTGTCAAAAACCCATTAAGCTTTAATCCAAATCAAAAACTCAACACTCTTTGGACCGAACTAAAAAGATTTCGATTTGCTAAACTCTAACAAATACGAATTTAGAACCTTTGGTTGGTCATATTCAAACAGTAAAATCATTAGTTCATGAGACTTCACAACTGCATATAAGCGAGTTACTATCATCTAAACTAATCAGTGATCATAATTTTTTATTTTTTTTGGTTGATGGAATCAGCGATCATGATAGAAACAAAAAAAAAAAAAAAAGCAATAGAAACAGAGGATGTAATATCTACAAGACTCTCCTCAGTGCTCATACCCACCTCAATAAACATTAAAAAAAAAAAGTCAATTTCCCACCCCTCACACTTTTCTTCATCAAAATGTGAAGAACTTTGGTTCTTTTAAGGTCTTATGTTACAGCCTTTAATGAATCTGTCAGCGAAATCTATGTGCTTGGTCCAGAGCGGCCGGAGCTGAGGAAAAGCAATGTCCAGCCATGGCTTCGCCCTGCCATTGAAGTGAATTACAGCAGCTTTCTCTGCTTCTGCTCTCGTAGTGTTCTCTTGGTATCCCAACCCCAACATGTGCCAGTATGGATTTATTGCGTGAACATGGCCGTGGAAGGCTATCAGGCCTGGAGGCAGAGTCCCCAGCTGCCACAAGCTCAAGTCTGATTCCAAGTTCTAGCAGTTTCAAACAGAGAAAGATACATTAGCTAGAACAGAGGACGAGCAGAGTAGATTGTGTGATTCATTAGATGAAACAGAGGAATGAATGAGCAGATTTTATGATACATTAGCAGAAACAGAACAAGGAATGAACAGAGTACGTGGTACATTAAATAAAACAGAGTGAAAAGTGTGGATCTCATATGATTTTAATAAGAAAGTGCTATGGCTGAAATGTGATTATGATACATTAGCTATAAAAGTAGAAAAAATCAGCCGATTATATGATGAATTAGCTAAAGAAGAACAGTTAATGTGCAGAGTAGATGATACATCATCTAGAAAAGAGCAAACAATGAGCAGATTATATGATTGATTCCCTAAAACAGAACAATTTTGTGTAGATTATATGATGAATTAGCCAAAGCATAACAAGGGATGAGCAGAAACAGAGGAAAACAAACAGAGCATAAAATAATTAGCTGAAACAGAGGAAAGGAACATAAGCAATGGAACAGTACCTTCTGGAGCCACTCATGATAAGTCTCTTTGATATTTGTCTTCCTCCAAGCTTCAAGATCGAAGACGTTCATGCCATAAGCCCAAGCGCATTCTTCGGGATCGAATTTCCTCGAGATTAGAGGGTGGGAGAAGTTGAGATAGCTCTTGAGCCGTTTCGACATGACGAACTTGTCCTCTCCGTGGCATGTCTCCACTGCTCCGTTCACCTTGCCATGGAGATCGATGTCCCAGAGAGGTGAGAGATCTGCTTGGACGACGATGTCGTCGTCCAGAAACACCACCTTCTCCAAGCTCGGGAACAGCTGCCATGAAACAGGATGCAATCAGTGAAGTTCTCGAAATCAGTTTGGGACCAATCTTGAGCAGCCTTACCTCTGGTAGATAAATCCGAATATGGTTCATGAGCGAGTGATACTTGGGGCTGAGCGCCTGCAGCTTGGCGGCGACCACCACCGGTCGCTCGCTGTCATCGCTGGCGACGATAGCCGCCGATCCGCCGCGGAACTGCGACCTCGCCTCTCGGTCCCTCTCCATGGCCTCGAGCACCGGGACTCTCCCCCTCGCGAACCAGTCGAACTGATGAACCGCCCGGACCTCCACGACGGCCGGCGCCAGCGGGTGGAGAGCGAACCAGGCCTGCATGGGCGCGTAGCTCTTCCGGTCCGTGATGACGTGGAGGACGACGGCGGCCGGCCGGAGGGCGTGCCCGACGAGGGAGGCTGCGACGACGGCGGCTGCGAGGACGTTGTCGGTCGCCAGGACGAAGTGGCGGCGCGAGTTGTCGACGAGGAAGGGGACGAGCTCCGGAGAGGGGAGAGGGAGGCGGGCTTCGGCATTGGTCGAGTGCTCGGCGGCGAGGCGGAGGGAGAGGCAGTGGAGGGGCTTCGGGATGCTGGTGGACGCCACGTGGCGGTAGAGGTATTCCTGGATCTTCGCCGTGCGGGTTTTCTGCTCCAGAAGGGAAACCTGCGTTCCATGCCGGAATTACGTAGTATTAATTATTATTATTATTATTATTATTATTATTATTATTATTTTAATTACCATAATTAAAATGTTTTTTAAAATTTTAATAATAAAATATTACAATAAAAATTGAAGATTAAAAATAAATAAAAAATAGTTTGTGTCCATCATTGCATGCTACTCATGCCGACATCATTCGAATTTTATCTAAAAACAGTTTTTCAATAGCGGATTACATATATGGGGCCACTCATGTTTATTGCGCAAACTTAATGAACAGCTACGAGCAATTTTAAAAAGCTTAGGCTCCTAAATGAGCTAACTTGAAAATATTAATATTGGGTAATTTATATTTTTGAATAACATATATAAAAATTATGAATATACTCGATTAAAATTTAATTTTGAGTTCAACACGAAACTCGATTATCAAGTTCGATAATAGGCTCAACAGGAAGCTAGCTCAACTGCTAATTTGTGAAAATGCTCGAATAATTGTGCATGTTCTTGTTCGTTTGAATTTGAACACAAATATATATATATATATATAAATATATAATTTTGGACTGATATTTATGTAATACCATGGCTTTGAGTCTTAAAGCAAAGATTTTTGCATCAGATTTGTTAGTCTTCATCTCTGCAAGGAACTCTTCCAATGATTGTGGAGCATCTGATCCGTATGTCGGAATTTTAACTTCAGCTTCTTCTAATACTCGATATATTTCTTCAGGGACCTAAAAAAAATACAAATACTAAATATATCCTTTTATGCAATATTAATGTTGTATATATAATTGAGAATTCTGATTAAAATACCGTAGATTCAAGTCTCCTTCCGAAAATTCTTGGCCCAAGCCTCTTCCCTACACAGCCTATATATATTCAACAACAAAAAGAAATAATTAAAATGTAATATTATATGAAAGAAAATAGTAAATTAAGTGTTTTTTTGATAAATATTTTTTAACTTATTAAAAAATAAATATACAACTGGAAGCCAATTAAAGTTCTGCTGGTTGTGATAGAAATTAGAATTTGATCATCAAAATATCATATAATATCTTCTAAAAATAAAATTATAAAAAAGATTTTGATAATATGAATATTTACAGCATAAAAAAGAATGGTCTATCATTATAAAAGATAAATTACAACTAGATCCCTGAATTTAAAACTTAATAGCACATAAGTCCACATTATAACATCGGAATATCTAAATTTTAATAAATATCAAATAGGTCCTTTTTATTTTTAAAATTACCATTATATACTTTCCTTTCTCTCTCAGGTTTTAAGACAGGATGAGGGGTATAATGGTAATTTTAAAAAATTTATAATAATAAAAAAAATAAGAAAGAACCTATTTGATAATTTATTAAAATTTAGGGATCTCGATGTTATAATTTTAAAAACTTGGACCTGTGTGTTATTAAGCTTTAATCTTAAAGACTTGGATGTAATTTATCTTATTATAAATTTTAAATCTAATAACAAATAGTGTGCCACTGATTTAAATAAAATTATAAAATATTATGATTTGATGCCATTAAGTGTTTACATTAGCGTATGATATATACCGAAAAAAAAATATAAATTATGTAGCATATACAAATTTAAAGAAAATTATATACTATATTGTATGGTGTACCATGCACACAATATAAAAAATAATAAGTTGTGCGCACCATATAACTTACATTATTTTATAACTTTGATTAATTGTGTTGCGATAATATATTTATTATTAAAAGTTATAATTTTAGAATGAGCAAATTATAATAGGATATTATTATTTATCTATAATTATACTTTAATTTATTTTTTTAAAATCTTTTAATTAAGTCCTTAACTAAAATTATAGACCTATAAAATTTCTATTTTGTTTTATTTTTAAGTTTTATTTTAAATTTTAGAAGTTTAAGTAAAAATTTATAAAAAAAATTGAAGAATTGAATAAAAAATTTCAGAAAATATATCAAATTATAATTATAGATAAACTGCATCCCTTTTAGAATTTAAAAAGAAAAAATATTCACAATATTCATTTTTTTATTTATTTCTCGTTTAATGTATATTTAGATATACCTAAGGAGGAGCATTCATCTTCCCCTTCAATGGTGTCCATCGCCGTCAAGACGAAGACGAAGCGGAGAACGAAGGTCAGCAGCAGCAGCGCGTAGAACACCATTCTATACGAGAGCTTCCTCGGCGCCACCTTCACCTTGACGAAATCCCTCACCCCCTTCGCCGGCACCACCGTCACGTGCCTCAAGCTCGGCGATATCTGCAGCTGCATCATGCTCCTCCTCCTCCTCCTCCTCCTCCTCCTCCTCCTCCAATCAGCAGTAATGGAGGAGCACTTGTCAGAAAGAGCTCGCTCGAGGGAGCCATGGGTGGAAATAGATAGATAGCTGGGAGGTGGCCGCCAGACTTGTGCTGTTGAGCAGCGGTTGTTGTCCACCACCTACCTTTGCTTAGGGTTTGGGTTAAGGTGAAAAGAAGGCTAATTTCCTTCAACGTTCTTATTCATTCTCAAAGGAAGATTAGCAAAAATGCTCGGCTCAACTCAGAGCTACAGATTAATTTATCACTGCAATTTTCAAGTGAGTTAAGAAAAAATATCAGTGATAATTAGTGCTAAATAGCTTATATATTGTAGCAATCATTAACCCATCGATTTAACCCGTCCGTTTATGGCATGTAAATTTGTAATGTGACACAAAATTGTAAATCCGCATTGACGGACACAAGTGGAGTACAAGTATTTAGAGTATGATTCATTGCTTAAAAAGTTATTTTAACTGAATACAAGCAATTTAGTGGATATTCAATTAGTTTTTATTGTATTTGAAGAGAATATATGCAATTTGACTTTAATCTCGTTAATATGAAATTTTTTAACATAATACTGTGATTACACACCTAATATTTACCATATTGACGTATTTCAATTGAAAATTAAAATTTGATGATCTATTAGAAATATTTGATTGCGTTTTAATATAATACCTATAATTACACATCTATTTGTCAGTATATCGATCATTTTTAAGAGAATTGACTCTTTTAAGGTCTTATTTATGACATATCAATAAATTTGAATTAAATAGTGTTTTTTTAGCTATTCATTGCATTATATTGAATTCAAGTGAAGTACAGGTATTTAGAATACAATTCATTGCATAATAAGTTATTTTAACTGAATACAAACAATTGTATGAGTATTCAATTAGTTTTTATTCTATTTGAAGAGAATATTTGTAATTTGACTTTAATCTTGTCTATATGAAGATTTTTTAACATAATACTCTGATTACATACCTAATGTTTGCTATATTTGCGTGGAAACGACACGTGACCATCTCTAGAGAACAATATCTATTTTTTTTTAATTTAAATATATATTGATATTCATTATAATAGTACTATCAGGAAAAAGATAACTTGTTACTGGGTTTTCCTCCTACTACGTACCTGCTGTCTTCCAGCTGAAGTATGGGAGAGATTAATGGAGAGAGAAGTGAAAATTATTAACTGCATGCTGAAAAGACTTGAGAAATAAATAGAATTAGTGTTTAGTTTAATAGTTTTTTATGATTTGGTTAATTACTTTGCCTACAAATAAAGTTGATCAAGGATGGTTACCAGGTAGCAGCAGCCTTCAGCAGCGACAGGGACACAGCAACAAGGCTGGAAAATGAACTCTTGAAAAATATTTTTAATATTTTTACAAGGGTAAATTACACCCAAGCCCTTGAGTTTAAGACTCAATAACAAATAGATCCAGGTTTTCAAAATTATAACATCGGAGTTCCCGAGTTTTAATAAAGTATCAAATAAGTACTTTTTTAATTTGTTATTATTATTTTTAAAAATTACCATTATACCCCTCCTCCTCTCTAATAATAATTTTAAAAAATTTTAATAATAACAACAACAACAACAACCAAGCCTTAATCCCACTAGGTGGGGTCGGCTACATGAATCCTTTGTTTCCATTGCGCTCTATCAGTTACCAAATTCTTATCTAACTTTAAGTAACTAAGATCACTCCTTATAGTTTCTTGCCATGTCTTCTTTGGTCTCTCTCTTCCTCTTTGTACATGTGCAAAATTCAGTAACTCAATTTTTCTAACTGGAGCTTCAATTGGCCTGCGATTTAGATGTCCAAACCATCGAAGCCGACTTTCTCTAAGTTTATCCTCAATTGGTGCAACACCAACTTTCTTTCGGATATACTCATTTCTCATTCCATCCTTTCGTGTATATCCACACATCCACCTTAACATCCTCATTTCTGCAACATTTATTTTATTTGTATGTTTCTTTTTTGCAGGCCAGCATTCAGCACCATATA
>KZ452006.1:151543-191013 GCA_002786265.1 Apostasia shenzhenica | reverse complement strand
AAGAACTTTTCTGAAACCGCACTAAAGGTACATTTGGTAGGGTTCAGCTTGAGATTGAACTTTCGGAGACTATCAAAAGTTTCTTTGAGGTCTGCAAAATGCTCTTCCATGCTCTGACTCTTGACCAGGATCTCGTCAACGTATGCTTCGAGGTTTCTCCCTCTTTCGTTTTTGAATACGGCGTCAATCATGCGCTGATAGATGGCGTCGGCGTTCTTGAAACCAAAGGCCATCACATTGTAGTAATATGTACCGAAGTCGGTGATGAAAGCAGTTTTCTCTTCGTCTTCTTTAGCCATCCGGATTTGATGGTACTCGGAGAAAGCATCTAAGAAACTCATCACATCGTTTCCGGATGTGTGATCCACCATCATATCAATGCGTGGAAGAGGATACGTGTCTTTGGGACAGGCCTGGTTGAGTGCTCGGAAATCCTCCACTTTCTGTTGGCTTTCTTTACCATGACAACATTGGTAAGCCACTGGGGGTATTGGACTTCTCTGATGTAGGAGTTTATTTACTTCTTCTTCGACAGTGTTATGCCTTTCTCCTGCCATGACCCGTTTCTTCTGCTTTACGGGGATGGCGTCAGTAGATATTCTCAAGCGATGTTCACAGATGGCCTTATCAATACTCGAGATATCTTCGGGGGACCAAGCAAAGACATCCACATACTCAGAAAGCAAAGCAATGACACCTGCTTGCTGGTTTGCATTCATGGAAGGAGATATGTTTATAATTTTTTAAGATCCCTCTCCCCCCACTGATACATTGATAACCCCTTCCTGAGGCATGAGAGGCTGAGACTCTCTCGGGTCCAGATAGTCGACAATGAACTGTGTTGCAATTTGGAAAACATCGGGTGGTCTGCCGGAGGTCTCCTCTGATGGTGACAACATCGCTGGAGGTAGGGAACTTTGCGCAGAGGTGGGGTATAGAGATCACCATCCCGAAGGAGTTGAGAGTGGTCCTCCCCAGGATAGCATTGTAGCCTGACCTGGCTCTGATGACCGCGAAGTTCACCATGCTCATGGTGTGGTCGTTGTCATCGCAAAAAGAGATCGACAGGGAGATGAATCCAAGCGGCTGGACCCTTTCTCCCGAGAAACCCATCAAGGTGGTTCCTGCATGGAGAAGGTTCGTTTCCTTGAGGCCCATCTGGAGGAAGGCGGATTTAAATAAGATATCGGCCGCGCTTCTTGAGTCGAGGAGTACTCGCCAAACGTCGAAGTCAGCGACACGGGCAGTGACCGCTATCGGGTCGTTGTGAGGGTTGCCCATGCGGGGGAGATCTTCATGGCAGAAAATGAGTGGGATGGAAGAAGAAAGTTGATGAGAGATACCGTCCACTTCGACCACCCGTCGGTGCATAGCGGTAGGGTCAACGCTGAAGATGGTGTTGATCGTCCTTGCCGCTGGGGGATAAAACCGCATCGGCTGGCTAGAACATGGTGGATGTAGGCCCTGGGCCGGAGCCTCCGTGTCTGCTGGGGCCTTACCCTTCTGCGCGACATTGAATATGGGTACCAGAAAGATGTTGACGTAGGATGTAGGGGATCCCGAGAAACACCAAAAAAAAGAGAGAGTTCCGAGAGGCGGCGGTGCGCAGATGGTTAATCCTGATGATTAAAGCTTAAGCATCCAGAACAGTACACAAAAGTTTAAGGTGGTTCAGGGAGGAGTTCCCTTACGTCCACCGGGCGTCAGTGAGAGAGTTTTCACTATGAGTCAAAGGGTGGTCGGAAGACTGGTACAAAGAGCTTATAAGAGAAAGAGAGAGAAAGAACTTTCCTTTTTCTCAAGCTCTTGTTTACAAAGGTGATAAAGGAGGGATCCTTCTCTTGTTCTTGACTTTTTTCGATCTGATCGATCCTTGTCACTATATGTTTCACCTGCCCTTTTTTTGAAGCTTGATCTAGGGTATTTGTAGGCAGCGGATGGTACAGCTTTATCCTGGTTTTCCGGAAAGAAAGGACGTAAACAAATCCTGGACCCATGCTGCTTTGTCAGCCACTAGAGGGACCAGAATCAGTAAAAGGAGAGCTTGACCTTTGAATCTTGGTACTGCTTCTAGGGATTCGTGACGACTGAAGCACGCGGGTCTTTGATCTGCATATCTGAAAAAAGTGTCTTGTACGGGGAACGGCGCGGTCGGGCCATGTTGATTGCGACAGGTGCAGCTGAGGAATCATCGTCATCGATGTTAGCAGGAGATGATCCTTGATCATCATGGACGATGTTGTGTCGAACTCTCGTGGCCAAAATTGGAGATCTTCGAGAATAAGAATATTAAAATAAAGAATTAGTGCCACGTGGGAGCAACGTGTATGGCTTGGATGCAGCGCTGAAACCACGCGTTAACAAAGTACATCATAAGTTTTATCTTTGAATGTTAATTTTTTTTAACATTATATTACAGATGGATATTTACCAATTTTATGGCAATTAAGTTGCAAACTTCATAATAAGTTTGGATGAAGAGACGGTATTATTAAAAACTATTCATGAATTTGCTGAATTAGATCAATTAAATTCAAAGGTCCCTTCAATCATGTATAATAAATTGTATCCTGGTAATTTATATGTTCATGAGATTTTGAATGGCCATGATATCCGAGTATATAACTGTTTTCATATGTCTGCATAAGCTTTCATTGGATTATGACACATGTTAGTGGATCATGGTGTCCTAAGAGACACTCAATTTATGCCAACTGCAGAATAATTGATAGTTTTTATGAGAGTCGTTGCACGAGGAGATAGTCATCGCGATGTATCTGAATTTTTCTAACGCTCATTGGAGATTGTTAGTCGCAATTTTGGATAAGTCCTACAAGGCATAGTGGTATTAAGAGATGATTTCATTGTACTTCTAGATGCAAGCAGCCTATGTCATCCCTATATTCGAAATAACTCATATTTTCATTTATATTTTAAATATATGTTTGGTGCTATTGATGGAACATATGTTCCTACAATAGTTCCTGTTTATAAACAAAATCGATATCGAAATAAAAAAAGTTTTATATCACAGAATGTTATAGCTGTTGTCTCTTTTGATCGATAATTTATATTTCTTGCAACTGGGTGGGAAGAATTGGCTGTTGACATGCGTGTTCTTAAATGGGCAATCGAACAGTGTTTTTGTAGTAACACATGGTAAGTTAAGTTAAATAATAATTTTTGTTATTCCTTTATAGAATAATAATTTTTTCTCATTTTTTGAACACATCAGGAAAGATATATTTGATTGATTTTGGATATGCTAATAACGATAAATTTTTGGCACAAATACATCACGTTCGATATCATTTAAGTAGTTTTCATAATCGTACACAATGAAAATATGAGTCCCCACAGGAGCTATACAATCATAGACATGCTCAACTCGAAGACATAGTTAAGCGCACATTTGGTATATTAAAGAAACAGTTCAAAGTGTTTAACTGATATGAAATCATTCCTCTTTAGTATACAAGTAAATATTATGCTTGCATATATATTATATAATTATATTGGCAAGTATCAGTCATGACATGTGCTTTAACATGCGTGAGGGTCATAGAATATGATAAGAGTTTGGATGATGAGGCAGAAGATGAAGACTTGACAACTCATATATTCACAAGCGAACAACAAAGACAGAAAATTATCCGAATAGGCATCATCGAACAATTGTGGATGAGCTAGGTTATTTTGTATTATAGCTTTATTATATAAGCATAATACTAGTTATGTCATTATTAACTATAATTTGTTTGTTGTAGGGATCAATGAATCGATGATGATGATTACTTGTATGACAATGTCGGGTTGGATAAACATTTGCAATTTCACTTTTTTTTTCTATTTTTCATCTTGAAGATTGTACTATTTCTGCATTTGTATATTAGACTATAAATTATATCATGTATTTAGAAGCTTGTTGTTTTTATATTTATTAATTAAATCATAAATTTAGAAGGTATGTAAATGTATTTTTTTTTCATTTTTTCATTTATTTATTATCCTGAATTAAGTTATTAATTTGCCAAAAAGAATACATATTTATCCCAGGTTAACCCGGGTTATTATCCAAACACAAAATTGTATTAAATCACTTGTCCCAATTAGGATAAATTATTAATGGAATTAAGCTATCCTGAGTTAGCCTATCCTACCTCTAATCCAAACAGCCCTTAAGAGATTTAAGTAGGGAAATTAATTCCAAGCTACCAATATTTCAACATCCATCATAACATAGGAATTTCATGCAATTTAAACCATCAATTAAGCAATGCTCAAAACACATTCACAAAAGCAACCTTAGGACATATAGTCCATCAACATAGTGGCTAAAATATTATAATAACGCAATTAAATTGGAATTATAAAATCAAACATTCATCTACATATGAAATCTACCCAGAAACTAGCCCAATATGAGGGATAAAGGGAGATGGACATGGATGAAGGGTAATACCAAATTGGGGAATGATATCTGTCAATCCGTCGTAAATCAAAGGTAATCCGGTGCATTGATGAGTTGGAGTTGCACTAAACTCAGGGTTGAAGTGTCATCAACCTGAATTCCATGCGATAGCAATAGCAGCGACAGCGAAGAAGCATAGCAGTGGCGACATGGTGCTGGATCTGACGGCAACACTGAAGTCCTGCGGCAGCAATAGGGACCCATCCCTTGTAGACTCGGTTGTACCTGTAGATGCCGGCATAGCATGATGTGGTGGTGGCAAACGGGTGAAATGGTGGCGACACAGAACCCGGCAGGCGAAGGCTTGTTGGATGGGACCGGCAGTGGTGTTGGCGAGCTCGTGGAGTACGAGGATTCGCGGCTGAACCCTCACAAACTCAACAGGAGCCATGGGGCGATGATAAAGTGGTGCGAGGGTGGCGGCCTGACCTCGGCAGGCAGAGACGATGTCGGGTGGGTCGGCAGCGATGTTATCGTGTTAACAGGGGCAGGGAAGTTGTG
Source organism: Apostasia shenzhenica (assembly GCA_002786265.1). Taxonomy (NCBI): domain Eukaryota; kingdom Viridiplantae; phylum Streptophyta; class Magnoliopsida; order Asparagales; family Orchidaceae; genus Apostasia; species Apostasia shenzhenica. The sequence continues at coordinate 186,041 of KZ452006.1, read as the reverse complement.
ATATCTTGTGATCTAAATATAAAGGTATTGTCCGTTTTGATTTTAGAGAACTATGTGACTTTAGCACTTTTTAGGAGGTCAGTCATCCCAATACTACTCCAGCCCAAGCATATTTAAGTACAGAGTTTTCCATCATTAGTCTCATGGTTTTGCCTCAAAAGGCGCCTCTTCAACACGTTTAGCACAAGCTCGCACGTGTCACCCTTGAAAAGGCACCTGTTGGGGTAAAATCGTAAGGCTAATGATGGGAAACTCCGTAGTTAACTGTGCTTGGGCTCGAGTAACATGGGATGGGTGACCTTCGGGAAAATGCTGAAGTCACATAGTTCCCTAAGGTCAAAACGGACAATACTTTTACATTTGGATCACATGATATTATAATATGGGTGACTTCCTGGTGGGCCTATGACTCTCATGGCTGCAGAGGGTGGGGAGTAATTACTGGGTGATGTCCTAAAAGAAAGGAATTATTGAGGCAAAATGCGGCTCCCGGTAAGCTTCTAAACCGATAAATAGTGGTAAGAAGGGCACATGAATAATTCCTAATCGAAAATAGAGGGAGATCCTGAGCTATATAAGTAGATAATATGATCTCAAATAGTGAAGGCATCTTTTGAGGTAAAATCATAAGACTATTGATGAAAAATTTCGTAGTTAAGTGTACTTGAACTGAAATAACAGTGGGATGGGTGATCTTCTGGGAAGTACTTAAGTCACGCAGTTTTCCTAAAATCAAAGTGGACAATGCCTTTATATTGGGATCACGGGATATTGCAGAAGTAAAGCTGCATTTTTTACGAAACTGCAGTAGTGGCGATGCTAGGCCTCGATAGCAGGAGGTGACTGGCCGGCGACAACGACGTACGACAAAGGGAGGTAACTAACCAGCGACAGCAACCAAAAGGGGGGATCACTCATCTCCTCATTTAGGGTTAATCCTCACAAAAATTACTTTGTTTTTCTAAATATCGTATATATATAGTGCCCCATCTTTAATCCTCACCATCTAAATCCAACCACTTAAATTTAAGCTCCTGATTTATGGAGACGTAATCTAAGCAGAATTTATGATCTAAGGGAAAAATGGGTTTAGGGTTTAGGGTTTAGGATAATCAAGTAGGTAATGGGAAATTAGGCCTAGGATTGGCCCAATTGCCCTACAAACTCCAAAATTTTTAGACCACTTAAGTCCACCGAAGAAAAAAGCCGAAGAATAACAAGCCTACACAAATAGCTTAACAAAATAATAAAAAAAGATAATAATATTAACAAAACAATAAAAAAAATAAACTTATAGAGCAACGACACAGGTCATCCTCTCAGCTAGGTGCACTGTCATCTACTGTGTAGATGCTGGAAATGCTCTGCATATTTTATTAATATATTTACACATTCATATAATTTAATACACATATTATATGTTTTAATATATATAATAGGATGTCATTAATTTTCTAGAGCTTTTTTCTTGTATTTTAATAAGTGTAATATGATGTATGAAAAACTTTTTAATATTATAATGTATAAATTTTATTATATTGTTATATATATTAAAATATATAACATATATGTAAAATGTATAAATATGTAAATATATTAAGAATTTAATATATTTAGATGATAAATTTATAATTTTATAGTTGAATTTATAATTTTTATATAAGTTTTTTATAAATATGTAGTATTAGTAATTTTAATATTAAATATATAAAATTATTATTTGATATTAATGTTATGAAGTGTAATTCCCCTTTAAATAATTATCAGATAAGTTTTTAATATTATTAATAGCACATGCAACTCCATCCATCTCTGTCATCACATGCTCCGGGCTTTGTTCTCAATAAGTTCCACGTTTTTGGACTTAAACTAAAAGTAATCAGTCTTTCCAATGTAGAAAATAATTTCGTTTTTAAATTAAAAAAATTATTAATACTCTGACCACAAAATTTCTGATAGAACTGTTTGACGACTCTGCCCTTATCCCTCGTTCATTGTACCTTCCCCTTCAGTATATGTTTTTTCCAACTCTGCCCTTCACGTGGTTATGGCGCGCCGAAAAGACCTATCACGTGTTGGCACTACCGTAATTTAAGCCTAAATCCGAGGGTATACTGCTATCTTCACTTCAGAAACAGCAAGACGCCTGCGCCACTTTCCGCCTGCCAATCCGATCCCGCCCACTCTCCATTAATCTGTAGATCCGCCGGCAATGAGCCGATTAGTGCCTTCATCGAAAAAACCGCCGCTTGCGGCGGCGGTGGTCCGGCAAGCCGGGCTTGCGAGGTACGGGTCGGCACCGGGGTCGCTCCTATCGAGCATCGCGGAATCAGTCATCGGCGGCGGCGACGGCAGCAGCGGTGAGTTCTTGGCCGCCGGGGCGTCAGATGCGGTGGCGGAGAGGTTCTTTGGTGGCGATTCGCCATGCCTCACGTCTGAGTCCAGCTGCCGCGTCGCCTCCGCCGCAGCCGCCGCGTCGCCGCCAGATCTAGAGCGGTCTATTCGCCGAGTTGAATGCGGCAGGGGAATGTTTCCCCAGGAGTACGGCGGATTCCGGGAATTCGCCGGTGGTTCGCATCTCATCAGGCACAGCAGCTCGCCGGCTGGTTTCTTCGCCGATCTATTGATGGAGTCAGGTGAGATTTTCCTTCTAATATTCTGCTTTTTAAACGCATTTTGTTATTTATATATATATATATATATATATATAATATAACATAATATAATACTATACAATATAATATGATACAAAATTTTCCTGTTGTTCAGCAGATATAACTTTTTTAATACAAAAACGAGAATAATATAAAAGATAGTAATTATATTTAGAAAACTTTAGTAGGTCTTGAGATGCAAAGAATTAAATCATGGGCCCGTTTGGTAGTGAGTAAATCCGCCAAAGAATTTGGATTAGGGCTCGCAATTTTAATTGAAATTCAAAATTGTTAATGTATGAGAGTGGAGAGCTCTCTACCAGGCGGCGCGCAGAATGTTTGTAGGCAACCGGAGGGAGAGGGATAGACAATGAGTTGGAAGAAAGAGAGAAAAGGAAACTGCATGAATGTAAAGCACATAAATAGTTAAGTAATTCAAAGAGTTCCTCCTATATCCACTGGTCATGCCAGTCTAAATTTCACAAAGTTAATGAATCTCACCTCTAATGGGTTAATACAAGGTGTTGAGAGGAGGGGAGAACTGTAACAACAATAGCTTTTGGAGGAGAGAGAGAGAGAGGGATGATTTTTCCTATAGGTTGAGTCCCAGTATTTATTACCGTAATAGGATTTTGGGAGGGGAAAGTGCTTCCTCCCATTTGAGCCGCACGAAGTGAGCTGAAAATCAAGATGGCCAAGATCCCACCACATGGAGCCTGGATGTGGGCATTCGATGGAAGGACGAATTTGACATTCCACAGCGTTGAAGAAGGAGCTAGCTAGTCGGCGTGGTGGAGTAAAGGATGTCCGAATCTTATATCGTCTACGAGGCTCTTACATGAGGAGATAGATAATAATAACGTGGCACTACTACTCTATGCTATTAACCAAGACTAGGTGAAGACAAATGAGGTAGGTGGGCGCTGTAGAGTGGATGTGGTAGGAGAAGTCAATGGTCTTATTATCTAGAGACAACTAGCTGGATCCCACAAATATGGAGTAGGGACAAAGCACGATCCTTGGGTCATGTGTTCCTATTGAGTTCAAAGAGATGGAATGGGTGACGGGCCTTGTTTGGTTTGGTTCGTCAATCGTGCGTGGACTAGCCTGGCTTGACCATGATTTGGAAAGCCTCCACTGGTGTTATGTGAACAACTATGATGCATTTGAATTTTCCTATGCAAATATCAACATCTCCGAGCACCTATGAAGCATCGATACTTTATGAAATCTAATGTATCAATATCGTATCCGTATCAGATACCGATACTTCTCAATACATATCTGATACGCCATATGCCGTATCAATTTTTATTTTTATATTTTTAAAATTCGATAGTTCCCCGATACCTTTTTGATACTTTTTCGATACTTACATGATATTTTTCGATACTTTTAATTAGAGAAAAAATATTAAAATAATCGGTTCAGTTCATACGATAAAAAATATAACAATATCTCATATATAAAGAATAACTTATGCATAAATTTGAACGTTAAAATTGAGAGAGATATACTAGGCTATGCAATTGAGATCTCAAAAAGTTTTACACACGCTATTGTTTCGGCAATAAAAAAAGTTTTGGTATTTGGAAGCAGCTGTGCCATCAATTTTGCTAACCGTTTTTATTATCTTACAAATACTAGTGACATTTCTGTTTTTTTATATTAACTGATACTGTCTTTGCTTTTATTGGATGTCTATTACATTTTTTTTACGGTAATCAAGCTCATATTGCAAAAATTTTAAGACTTTAATTTTTTTATTTTATCTATTTATTCAATCAAAAACTTAAACAGAGAACATATATATATACTTTAATCAAGTCAATATATTTTTATTTGTCATAGCATTTATATTATTAATTGTATCTTGTTTGTATTAAACTAATCGATTTGAATCAAATTTAAATTAAAAATGAAACTAATCTACTAATATATATTTAAACTCTTATTTCATGTAAATAATCTGATAGATTGGAAAGTAATTAAACCTTCGAGCTACCAAGTGTCGGTGAAAGCCATCTCTTGTGCATCTGTTTGTGAGTTTCTAAGAGATGACACTAAAGAGGAACCTAGCGATGAAGTTCCTCTCCTAATTCAAGTGGAAGGAGATGTCGTCGACGTTTACGAAACTTGAAGCGAAAAAGGAGAGGGTGGAGAATCCTTCTTCTTGGAAGGAAGGGTTACTAGAGAAGATGCCGGGTCCAGCAGCGACTCTGCTATTGACACTGACGCCAGCCGTCAAGTGTGCTGGTGGTCGAGGGTGCAGTGGAAGTTGTTGCTGAGTGAGCGTGCTACTTCTGGTAGTGGCTGGCTTGCTAAGCCAATGTAGACAATTCATCACCAAAGGGCTCAGTTATTGGTGCTGATGGTCGGGGAAGGAGATCGTCCCCAACGTCGTGGCCAGGGTATCGAATATCGGCAACGACAAGGAGAAGGAAGTTGTGCCATCGGCACAACCGCCCTTTGTGGTCGATAGGAAGGTCTATGTCACAATCATTTGGAAGACAGTTGATGAGTTGTCCTTTGCGCTAGGGTATGCCATCCTAATGGAGAGCCAGCTCCAAGTTGTGCTACACACCTTGGACGAGGATAGCACGGGCCGGCTATCGTCGCTGGTGAAGCTTCTCCCCGGTTGGGATCACTCCATGGATGGTCTTGTGACTGTAAAAGCGAAACGGTCGCCTTCATTGATTTAGGCAAAGTGAGGGATGCAAGGGGAAAGGATCAATTTGTTTCGATCGAGGTGCTAGGGGCCGAGTTGGGGAAGGAGATGGCTGACACTATGGAACCCACGGTTGGAGAAATCATTCGGACCTAGGTTCGTATGAAGGAGCTATCTAACACCTTGGGAAATTCTTTTACAAATCCAAGTATTACATAAATTTATAATTAAATTTAACATCATTTAAATGTTATAAATCCCTTTACTTCTTCAGCATCTCCCTTAGGTTATTAGCTTTTTTTATTTAGTATATTTATTAAATTTATAATTTTTTATATTAGTCACAATTTACAATGGCTTAAAGACCAATTCAAAAGTTATTTGTTATTTCTAATTTTTTTACGATGTTATATCGTTCCCTGCCATTTATTTTTTTCTCGATCTTCCTCATTGCTAATGGTGCAACAGAGGCCAAAAGGTGTGCATGTCTAAAAATTTCTTTCTTGCTAGTTGAAAACCATGCATCAATTTCAATTTTTTATTAATTTCCTTTTGCCATTAATAAGATGAAAATTAGAGCTTTGATTTCTTTGTTATGGGTGTGCTTTTTGTTTTTATTTTTGTCTTTCGCTCTAATATCCTATTACTGCAAGTTTCCTCCCATCCAATTTTGCATTTTTTTATTCTTTCAAATGTTGAGGGTAACTTGAGGTATCTTATATTTTGATTGATATTAGGATGCTAAAATGAAACACATGTTCACTTCATATCAAATTTATTGCTTTTGGTATTTGTTCGAAGTATGTAAGATTATTTCTTATAGTTTATTGTCTTATCTTTTTTGGTCTTTCTCTTCTTCTTTTTAAATGGATAAGGTATAGTAACCATATTCATTTTACTAGAACTTCTATCGGCCTATGATTTAAAATGAGAAACTGTTTTTTAATAGTGCAGTGAAAACAAAGAATTCATGTGATCGTCCCTATTCAGTGGGATAAAGGCTTGGTTGTTATTGTTGCGGTGGTGTTGTCAGAATGAGTTGCATATTGGGCATTAGTCTATATAGTAGCTGCTTAAAATCTTTGTGCCTTCTAGTAGTGAAGTTTTAGGTATATTCAAGGAAAACATTTTTTTTAGATTTTTGATAATGATACTCTTTATAAGGTAATTACACTTAGACCCCTAAGGTATGCCTCTTATTCCAAGCAAGTTCACAAAACCGAAAATGTGCTATATGTTGTCTTTATAGCTCAGAAATTATTCCACGTTGGCCATTTTGGACAAATTCTGTTAGTTTTAGCCATTAAATTATATATATATTGTACTTACAATTACTATTACAGCCTTAATCTTTCTTTATTCTTTAAATGTCCTAGCCTATAATAGTAATTGTAACTATTTAAATATATATATTTTTTATATATAATTTAATAGCAAATTTTGATGAAATCTTTAAAAAGGAACTCATGTTGAATGATTTTTGCATTAAAAAAAAATCTAAATGACACGTTTTCAATTTTGTAAACTTACGTGGAATTGGGGTGTACCTAAGAGGCTAAGATGTAATTACTCTTTATAATAGTAGTTTTTAGGAACTTCAAGTTTTCTTACACCTTAAAGTGTGTGGGTCTATCTAGAATGTAAGTGATGTAGGATGAATAGGATTTAATGATTTAATTGTCGAAAAGAGGTGCTTCGACATTTCATCAAAACACTTCTTATGCATAATTGAAGAGAACTTGTCTAACAGCTTAATCGAATGCAAGATAATTTATCAGACACATAGTATGCAAATTAATGTAAAGCTAAATACATAGTGTATCGACTTAAATGATAATAATGAGCGGTTCACAGGTAGATCATAATTAGGAACCAAACTCTGAATTTACTTAGGTCATTACTTCAATGCTAGCATAGGATTTCATACATACTTATGGCCCTTTTGGTCCCTACACCTATTCTAAAGGCCAAAATAGTTCATTCATTATAAAAATAAAAAAAAGTAATATTATATTAATTTTTCACATTTTATATAACTTTCAATATAAAAAAATTTATTTTATTTCACATTCTAAATCATTTTCAACATCAGAACATAAGTCTCTCACTATATTGGTCTATTATAATAAATCTCTACAATCTTCCAATGTCAATAAATGCATGAAATATTCTCTCATAAAAAAAGAAAAAACTCGCTCAACAATAAAATATAATCGATGATGTACAAAAGTATAACATAATAAAATGAAAATAAAGAAGTAGGGTGACACTTTATGTTGTTTATATAAAGAACTAGGGTGACACTTTATATGTATGCCCCATTTAGACTAATAAGGAGTCTAATATGCTCGCAAAGGTAGAGATTAGGCTCTGATTAGGGTAATCACAAATTAAAGTTTTAAACACCACCAAATCCACCTTGATTAGTGTTGTTATTTAATGGATTTGGTGTTGTTTAACCCTTATCTTTGATTAATTATATGATCAAGTCGGTAAGTGGCTGGAGAAAGCAAGTTGATACTTAGAGCCAGAGCAATTACATAGTCGTCAAAGTTGCAGAAGTACGTTGCGTTTTCAACAACTAGAGCTGAGTCATTCGTAGCAACAGTGTGATAGTCTAAGTGTAATTCACCTAGCGAATTCACTTACTTTCGAAGCACATTGAAGCCGATTGTCACTAGATAAGGGATGCACTCAATAAGTAACTTTATTGCGGAAGAAAAATCACACTAACTAAAATATATCGGAGACAACCCATAACCAAAGCTATGAGTTTGTAGCAGGCTTGGAGCCCATCTTATAAGTCGAGTGGTGGAGTTTGTTGAGGATCCTTCCTCGTGAGGATGAGCAAGATGTCAAGAATCTCATCAAAGAAAGCTTCTTGAAGAAGTTTGTTGTTGAAGAAAGCCTAGCCAAAATTTGACAAGCATTGAAAGGTCGCCTACGAGGTTTTGCAAACCCCATCGAATGAATTGCTTAAAGAAACAATCTTCAAGGAGTTACACCAAACTTCATAGAGATCCTATAACTCAAGAAGTTACCCGTTTGGATATTTACTAAAAAGGGACTTGAGCAATCAATCATGTGCTTCTGAACAGTCAAAAAATATCGGATAGGTGTAAAGAGTGGCCATGAAATATTATGGGTTGTTGCCACATAGACTTACCAGACAGTTGTGGAGTAGGAGCTATATCAACCATAATTAAATTGCCAGGGAGAGTGCTTCAAAGATGTCAATATGCAAGGCATTCTCGAAATAACACACGAAAAAATCAGTACTTTTCCTACTATAAAGGGGCTGTGGTGTGAGATGCTACTGTGAGGAGGCTTTGCCAAAGTGAAGTCAGTTCCACTTTGAGAGCATCAAGGTGATCCTCACTGAGTCCTGCATGTCAGTCATCTAATCTATACCATATTAGATGAGTTTCAATCAGAAGGTATCAAGCTCACCAGATCGTATCCTATTGGATTTTTTAGGATACCTTGTTTGTTTAAGTTTAGCATGGGGCCTGGGGTAGTAGTTCCAACTCCTAAGGATCCCCCACATTATTAGAAAGACAAAAGATCCTATTCTCTTATAAATCTTTACATTTAATCAAAATCTATTAAATAATATATTGTTTAAAATGTCTCCTTTTTAATGAAAAAAATAATTTGTCAATTTAAAATTTATAGAAAACGTTATGGCTAAAGGGGTGAATTGTTTAGAAAATGGACTGAAATGAAAGCTCAATGAACATCTTGGTCAACGAGAAGATTTCAACGTCTCTGCCATTAGTCGACCAAGCTTCAATCCAGCTAAGATTTTTAATTATTTTTTATTACTTTTGATCCAACTAAGGTTTACAACCATTCCAAGTTTAGCGAAAGTAGGAACAACAGGGCAAACAAGCTCTCAACTCTCCAAATAATTCAAATTTGAACCAAATCATCTCCTTAAATAGCCCCCAGTGCTCAAGGCTTCTCTAATTCACTTTATCATATTTTTATACATTAGCAGATTAGATGAAGGCATCTTAACTCTTTAGTGACTCACCGAAGAGAGACACCCAAACCAAATTCTATCAGCTAATTCTTGAGCTTGTGGCAATTGTGGGTTTCTAGATTTTCGAAACTAAATTCAATAGAATTCTATCTTCAACTTAGTACATGATCCTAGAACGGTGTTTTAGCAGTTGCTTTTCTGAGCCCTTTATTAAAGTTTATCTTTGTCAAAAATCCCAAAGTTTTTTGACGATGATGTCTGTTTTCTTCATTGGGTTATGTTGCTTTTCGACAAGTCTTTGCGCTTCCTTCAACAATAGTAGCCCTAACCTACTTGTGACTGACTACACTCCTTCAACCCTAGGCCCTTTAGTCGCTGCCTGTATGAGTAGCAATACCTGTTGGAGACTCTCCCCACTAAACCTTTGAAACAATGCGTAGCATGTAATTTATGATTTAGAGCAGATAATTGATGGGGAACATAAAAGACATGTTAAGCTTTAAAGCATCTTAATAGGTATCTCTACTTTTGTTTTGAGTTGGTCAAATCAATTTGATATTATTTTTAATTTTGAGTCAAGAATATTTTTGATTTAAGCTATGTGATCATCTTGATATTTTGGAATTAGCATGGTGTAGATATGCAATTTATACAAAATAATTTTCATGCCTTTATCCTACTAGGTAGGATCAACTACATAAATCATTTGTTTCCGTTGTGCTCTCTCAAATAACAATTCAACTCCAAGTATGTAAAATCATTCTTTAGGCCCTGTTTGGCAATGGGCTAAAAATCATGGCTAAAATTTGCCATGGCTAAAATCTTAAATTTATTTAAAAAAAAACTTAAAAATTTATTTTATATCTCCTCACACAAATTCCAACATTAAACAATCACTTTATTTCACATCCAACACAATTCTCAATAAATCAACTTACTTTATTTCACATCCTACATAATTTTTAATATAACCAACTTACTTTATTTCACATCATACACATTTTTCAAAAATGGCTAAAAATTTCAACCAAATCTTTTTTTTTCTTATTACCAAACAGAGCCTTAGAGTTTCTTGTCATATCTTTTTGGCTTTCTTCTTTCCCTTTTTACATGGACAAGATCTAATAACTCAATTCTTATTATCGGAGCTTTTATCGACCTATGATTTACATGTTCAATCCATCTAAGCTGTCCCTTTTTGAGCTTGTCTATAGACGTGCAATTTATATTATGTAAAATTTCTTTTATAGATATTTTGAAATTCTAATTTTATAGATATTTGGGTGTACATGCATACGCCGTTGTCTCTCAATTGTTGCACACTCATAAAATGTATAAACTATTTACACATTTACGTGACTCTACCCAATAATACATGTATATATGTAAGCCAATGTTGTATTTAAATTTCCATTTGAATTAAAAGTGTAGTTTGAGCAAGTCGTCTTTAATTTCTAATAAAATCAAGTTGATTAGGAATTTATATGACCAGTGAATGTTAGACCAACAGTTCATGAACATATTATTATACTGGCACCATGCTTTAAATGATAAACTAAAAGAATACTGTCAAGGAAGATGCTTCTTTGTTCAAAAGCTCTAGTTCTAACTTCTGAAATTTTCTAGTTCTAACTTCTATTAAGCATTAGATTCAATCACAAACTATGCCTGCAATTTACTTTTATACCTTTTCAAGCTTGTAGATGTTTTATTAATGTTTAAGTATGTCAAAATAATATCAATTTTTCTTATGCATGATTTGCATAAACTACAGGGTTAGGTTATATAGAGGTCCACGTTAACTTGATCATTCACATGCTTTCTATAATATTTTTTCTTCAAACCCGTTCTAAAGTAGGAATATCAGGTTAGTCGGGTTCTTTTTGGGTTCGTCTGGGTTCTTAATATGAAGTGGTCATTCATTAAACAGTTCAGGTTCCCCAACTGTCAATCTACTGTTATATATACTCTTATCTATTGACGTTTCAGGCCTTTCTCAACCAAAGGGAGTGGGAAACTGCTCTCAAATGGCTGGCAAGAGGCTAAGCTCCCAATGGAGCTTTTCACAGCAGGACTCGCTTTCTCAAATTTCTGAGACCACCATTGCTGATATGGCTGAGAGCATCATCCATGGAAACAAAGGAAATGAGGCAGCAGGAAATCTCGAAAGCTCATTTAACAGAGTCCCATTTTGCTCTTGGGATGACACCCATTCTATCGTATTCAATTCTGCCCCTCACAAACGTGCTAAAGATAACAATGAAGATACTATTGCTACCTACAGTAACTTAGACCCTCAGGTAAGGAGCAATATATTGCTTTTGCTTTCAGATTTTTCTTACCTCTTGAGGAACCCTAGACCTTTCCATAATTCAAGTAAGCAATCAGCCTACTTCTAATATTAGAATAAATTGCTTATATGCTCTTGAGGTTTGTAATCCATTACCTTTTGATCCATGAATTTTGAGTCATAGCATTCAGTCTTGGAGCTATTAATTAAATTTTTTTAGCTAAGTACTTTTATTATTTTTCTGTTAAACAAAGATGAAATTCCTTCATACTTTGAAGGCAAAAGCCAATATAAATTCTATATATTATAAAGCAATTTCTAAAAAATCAATGATGACTTATAACAAGCTTTAGCCTTAATCAGTAAACTTTTTAAAAAACTCACTTTTGTGTACTTTTTGAGTGGCCTTGTAGCAATATTTTTTATTCGATCTACCATTGTACTATGAATGAAATCCTTCCATTTGAACCACTGTGTGACTTCTTATCTAATTTTAGAGACCTAACAACAACATTGTTGATACTTCAGAACCTAAATGCCAAAAACCAAAAAACATGGATTAAAGTGCACATGAGCAATTATCCCATATTAGTAGATCAATATTAAATTATGATGTTTATATACAAGTGGTGATATTAGCGTTAAAATGTGGAGCCCTACAAGCAGCGACGCAGAGTGTTGGAACTTATTAGGTGAGCAAAAGAGGAGAAAGCCTAAATGGAAAGAGGAAGAGAGAGAACCCACCAAAGGCAAAGACTAAAGAGCTAAAACCCTCGGGTGAGACACGAAATGCTAAGGAAGTACTTTGGCAGGATTCTGGTGCTGGCAAAACTCTAGTTGAGATTAGACAAATTTCCCTATTGCACATGGCAAATTTCCTAAGCAAGGTGGTTGAATAAGTACAAGAGTTGCTGCTTAAAGCTTTTCTAGTGGGGAAAATGGCCAGTGCGAAGAAACTCTGACTAACGCAACGAAGATATTGGATCTTGATGAATAGGAATGCAGTCTTGGGTGCCTAAACAATTGAGGTGGTAGATAATCATAGGTGACCAAGGATACCACAGGCTAGTAGCTCCGGAAGATGTGATGCTAACTGAAGGTCAGTTAAAGGACTTACCCCACACCATAGTTGTAGATGGGATGGTGACGTTGACAATCATGGCAGATGAAAGGTCCGATCTGATTAAGGTTGGTGGTGAAGAGAAGGGACCAGTCAAGGACATTGTTGACACTGGTGAGGGGCTGTCCATGACAAAGATCAGGGTGAAATGAATGGGGACAATCCCTTTGATGTAGGAATTAATTAGGGGAGCAAAGCAACGGGAAACTTCCCCCCATTGAATCGATCGAGTTGAGTTCTAAGGGGGGAGTGGGTAGCCTCACCAGAACAAGGTACAGACCTATAGAGCTTCGTACGACGTACGCATCGCGATGGGGTAAGACTAGATTTGCCACGCTCTCAGGGCTAACCTCTTCGAGATGAAGATTACCTATAAGAGTTGGTTCAGTAGCTCACTATCTCAGAAGGGAAGATTGTTACCTTGACAGAAAGGTGGAGAAGTTATGTGGTGCGGATAGGCCGGTGCCTTAAACTTTCATGATCATCCAGTACTTTAGAATAGAAATGGGCTTTGTGTTGGAACGATCTAAGAAAAGAGTTGACAAGGCGGAGGCATGGGTGAGGGAGATGTTGGCTGCCCTTAAAGAGGCGTAGGTTGCCGAAGTAGAAACCCTCAAGGTGACCAGGCACCTAGAAAAGAAAGTTCAAAGTGCAAAGAACGAGCGCCTGAGATTAAGCAGCCTGAGGAGACCACTCAGAGTACGAGTAAGGCACTTGCTGATGCTGCTTCCCATTCCAATAAACTGCAGGTCGATTTGATTAATCACAAAGCTACGTAGGAGAAAGCATTTGGCAAGCTGCAAGGAGACAGTCAATTGAAGAAGAATGAGGATCTGTTGATCAGGGAGAGGGATGCTTCACAGCAGAGCAAAGATGTAGCCTAGCGAGAGATTTAGGGGCTACTAAGTGATGAGTTAAATAAGCACTACATCTCTTTGTCAAACATAGAGGTGAGAACCCTGATGCTGATGATGAGTCACAACCAGGATTGGCTCAGCGAGTAAACTGCTGACATTAAGCAAGTTGTGAGCAAGGTCATAAATTTAGTACCCTACACTCTTGTTGGCCAAGCTGGATAAACTCAAGCAACTTATGACTCGTTGTTGTCGACCTTGGTGCATGTCGGGCTATTGACAGAGTTTGTGATTTGATGACTGAACGCTTTGCTTTACACCAGTACATATGATCCCGACCATTTCTTCCCAAGTTATTAGGGGTCCTGGTTCTTTTAGGCAAGGCCCTGGATTGAACAACAAGCAAATCCCTTCCTAGCTTCTAGGGGAAGCCCGCCACTAATACAGGGAGGCATTGAAGGCATAGATGAGACCTTCTGAATGTTGCCAAGGGGGAGACCTTGATGAGGCCTATGTGCTCCAGCCACTTTGCATTGTACTTTTTTTCTTTCTCTTTTGGTTGATGTATACCTCTTTTGTCCTTGTATGTGTATCCCTCGGTGTGTTTATGATGGTCTTTCTACTTGTCAGAGAACAATGTACGAAGGTCCCCTTGATGTGACGGTGAAATGGGCCTATTCCTACTAGCGAGGAAGGTGCAAGCACCTAGTCCCATGAAAAACTGACTAGAGGATCATCAAAAAGTAAGGAAAGTGTCTACTTGAGGCTGATTGGATCCTACTTGAAACTTCTGGACTGTAGAGCACGAGCCATGGTGGATGGTCTATTGAGGAAAATATCCACCATCTTTTGATAAGTCGTGCCCACATTCTGATCTTGTGGCCCCACAATAGGCTTCAAGGAGGAACGACTATCGCTACCTACTAAAGAGGAGGAATCACATGTGCCTGCAATTGTAAGTTTGCCATGATTGGTTTTTCAAGCGGCACTTGTTGTGCTTGAAGTGTCACATTGGTAATAACCAACAGTGGGATAGAATTTGTGGTGTCGAGGGAGGAACAACAAGTCCTACCATAGTCTAAAGGAGAGAAGGATTGAGCAGCAGGCATGGCTGGGAAGTCCCAACAACCATGTTCAACGAGATAGTTTTCTCTATCTGCACTTGAAGAGGGGCCACTATTTTTGATAGAGGATTTTGTAGATCCTATGCTTGCTATAAGACCTAAGAATAATCAAAGTTAGGAGTAGCCTCAGTCCATGAATGACTATGGCTGCAAAAGCTTCCACCTACTTTGTCAGATGGTTGAATGGTGGAGTGTAGCACTCATATCCTCCATTTGCATGTCGCGCTTGATAAAGGAGGCATCTTTGAAGTTTACAAGAGCTTTCCCCCTCCTTAACCTTCTAGGGAGGTCAACTGGGCTGTGTCTTTTGCCTATCTGCTTTTGAGGTCTCAATGAGAACACTAGAGATGATGTCGAAATGTGGACAGTCTCACAAGCAGACAGTGTACAACATTAGAAACTGTAAGGGGAAGCGGAGGAGCCCACGAAGAGAAAGAGAGAGAGTGAGAAAGAGATAAAAGTAATATGAAAAAACACCCAAAATTTAGGCGATTCAGAAAAATTCTACATCCATCGAGTGAGCCAATCCAAAGTTTCAATATATCATGGAAGAAGATCCACAAAAGATGGTTGTAGAGTTGTGCTATTAGGTTGAAGTAGGAGAAGTACAGAAGAAGTCCTTTATTGGAACAAGTCTTACTTAGAAGAGATCCCTTATGTTGTAGAGCAAGTCTGGATATTTAAAGATCCAGCAGGGCCATTGGTGATGATACTTGCCGCTAAGAGTTGATTGTTAAGTGGTGGGTTCTATTTGGAAGGGCAAGATGCAGCCACATGGAACTTAGAGGAAGATGTCTAGAGAGTGGTCGGCAAAGCAGTCATCCATGTCTATCATAGGCCTAGCTTACTGTATTGGGAACCATTTTAAAGTAGTGGGTGTAGCCATTATGGCACATGGAGTTACCAAAATGGGGATTGTGGTGGCAAGTTTTCATACTACTCAGAAAGGATTAGATTGGGTCTCATTGAGTCGGAGGCAATCTCCCATTGTGTATCAACACTAATTCTGGAGCTTTAAGGAACGAGGATGGGTTTTGACCGATCTAAGCCTGCTACAAAGAACGAACCATTAAGAGGAAACCCTGTGGTTCTTGTACTGTGAAATGGACCAAACTGGCTCTAATGTTGATGGATTGGCTCAAATCTTTTTCTGCTACATTGACGACTAGGATCTTAAGATCTCTCATGCAATCATGGTGTCTTTTATCTATTGTCCTATGCTTTTTGGTTAATGGGTACCCATTCATTTATGTATTAGCCTATGGGCCAAACTTGGGCCTCCTCAAGCGTGATAACATGACGTAAATACAACTCACACTATACGTCTTCTATTAATCCAACTTGAAATGTGGATAGGATGGTCATAGAGCTCTTAGTCTCTCCACATCGTATTATAAATTCATCAAATTTGTGATGTACTCAGTCATAGGGCATGTTTCTCGAGTTAAGCATTGTTATTGATCAAGGAGTTGATCACAGTAGATAGTATAGACATTTTTCTCCCTTATGATAGCCTCAACTCCTCCCAATACTCAATTGGTTTTAAGCCACGGCACTGAAGAAGACTCGATGTTGCTAGTGAAAAGCTTAACCTGCATGGTAAGCTTTATTTTAGCAAATATAACTTTTCTCGGCTCACTCATTGTATATCACAGAATGTAGTGGTCATACCATTCTCCTACTCTAAATATGCCTCAAGATCTAGTGTCCTGTCAAATCTAGGGTCTCTTCTTTGATACTACTCAAGTAGTCTTCATCGGGATTTTGTAGCTCATGATTTTGATCAACAAGCTAGTGGAAGGGTCTCCTAACATTAGTATCTCTCCTAGGCTGATTTACCTCAGTCTCTAAGGCAGGAGTACACCACCCATCCTCAAGGTGAGCGACTTGACAATCATCCAATATATCCATTCTAAGCATATGGGTAGTTAACATAGTTTCTAATTTGGGATCTATAGGAAAAGAGGAGCCAAACCTAGTATATTCTAAACTAAACTTTGGCATATGCAAACAAAATCAAATTATGTCTTAATGCACCATATTTCAGTTATGCTCTAATACCAGATGATGTAGGATAATATGCTAATGCAAATATATTTAGGGATCAACAAATATAATTGCAAATAAACATAAAATTTTACAGGAATATATGTTGGTGATAATTATGTAATAATAATAAAGATAACTCAAATGCTACATACAAATCAATTTTAAATATTTAAAAAACAATTTTGATTCACTAAGTGATTTAAGGCGGTACTATTTTAATAAATCAGAATTAGAGTATACAGTAATGAGTATTCTCACAATTATGTAACCTAACAGTAAATAAATCACATGATAATGTCAAGATCACACCGGCGAGCAAAAAAGGGCACTTTCAATGATATTATTAACAACTAGTAATTGATAATTCAAAAATAATAATTAGGTTTGAGAGTAACTCGTTCAGCGAATCTCAGCTGAAGAGGGGTGACACCCCGAATCAAACGTATACAACACAACAGACTAGGGACGATGCGATGGGAGAAGAGGTGGAGTGCCACGATAAGGATGTGGGTTGCCAGCTACAATCACTAGTAGTGGTCAAACTTGCCAAGTAACGTTGGTGTTATGAGATGGAGTGCGGGGCGGAGGGCGTTGGCGCTAGGGCCCGCAGTTGGAGGTGATGCAGGCGATGTGGTTGGTTGTTGCACTCGCGATGAAGTGGGCAACAGATTTATGAGGACAAAGGGCTACAGCAGATGACAAGGTGTTACGGTGATGCGTGAGGGCTGCTGTCAGATAAGGCTCACGAAGGGAAGACGGGAAGTAGAGCGTCAATGATGGCAGGTCGCGGACAAAGATCGCTAGTAGACGACTAGTTCATCAAAAGCGACCGTTAGGCGCTGCAATCAAGCAAATAGGGGCTGCGGTCTGGCAAAGCGAGAGCGAGCTGAAGGGCTTATTTTGAGTTGAAAAAATTGTATCAAAGGGCCGGGATTCCTTTCAACCTGAATTTGTAGTTTATAAATAAAGAAAAGTTAGGTAATATTTTAAATTTTTTAAGGTATTATGGATTCTCATCTAAGGCACCAATCCTTCCCTTCGATAGGATATAATACAAATTTCAAAATCAGAGATAATTCATTCTAGGACTAATAAAAACACAAATATCTGAGACCTTATTTATAGACCTCTTACACATATGACGGTCTTCACAAAAAATAAAATGCAATTGAAGCAAATTATGACATACTAAATATTAGATAATAGAAAAGAAAACTAGATAAATAAATTAATCTAAAATTTGAAATTCTCACTAAAAAAAATTAAGTAGATTAAAATTAAATTAATTGTTATGAATCACGTCTCCATCTAGATTGGCGCCATGTGATAAGATCTCAAACGTCGGATGTAAACTTTGCTAGGGATGAATTGACGATTTGATGGCATCATGTCCCCACCAATATTTCTCTCCTAACAATGGGTATCAGA
Source organism: Apostasia shenzhenica (assembly GCA_002786265.1). NCBI lineage: Eukaryota > Viridiplantae > Streptophyta > Magnoliopsida > Asparagales > Orchidaceae > Apostasia > Apostasia shenzhenica. The sequence continues at coordinate 167,869 of KZ452006.1, read as the reverse complement.
GCCTTTTAAATGGGATCAAGTGGTTCATATCAGTGCTACTATAGGTTTCATGCTTTACCATGTTTGGGTGAATATCCAAAGGTGGTAACTCGCACTGCATCTCCAAGTGGTTGAGTGGGCTCTTGATGTGCATGTACTTAATGTGTTAAAATGGCTCATTGGTTGGGGGAAGACCAAATGGATAGAATCTCATTTGAAGGGGAGATTATTGGATAATTGAAAATAATGCAAATGAGCAATTTTCCTACATTGATAGTTCAATAACAAATTGTTGTGTTGGTATATAAGTAGTGGCCCTTAACCATTGACCTGGGCTTTTGGGTTACTACGCGTATGTTCCCTTGTTTATTTGGGCCCCTTGGTTATTTATTCTCTAACTATTACTAGCTAGTGAATAAAAGTTTATCTTCTAATATGTCCAATGATCATTTATAAGTTCATTTAGCTTTATTGGCATGAATCAACAATTTTTTTATGTCACTTACTAAGTCCAACTATCGAATTGAAGACTTTTAGCTTTGATATGATGTGAAACCATGGACCCTAAACTCTCTTCTTTTGATCCTGCCTAAATAGACTGAATGTATTAATCTTTTTATTTTCCTTTTCTTTTAACTTCAAGATTGTGCATGACTAGTTATTTTTACATATCACCTTTTTTACATTTCTTTACATGTATGTTGTTGTTCTTAACTTTTGTGTTGTGAAATTATAGGGTTTGCTTTTCAAGTTATCTTTAATCTGGATTAAATTTTACTTTACGAGACATCATACACAAACTTCAATATTAAAACTAGCAATATCTCAAATCCTACACAAATTTCAACATTAAAATCATCTTTATTTCACATCCTACAAAAATTTCAAAATAAAAATTTTTATTTTATTTCATGTCTTACCAAATTTTTTGCAATTCTTAGAATAAAAATATCACATTAAATATTATCTTTTACCTCAATTAAAAATAAACTCACAGACAATTAACCTAATTCCAATATTATTATTACATTTTGTTCGAAAGAGGATATACTTCATTGCAGTATGGTTGAGCAATGTTATGATCTTCATGTCAAAGGAAAATAAAGGTTAAACTCTGAGTTTGGGATGCATTCATTTACAGCTGTTATTTAATATGGATATAAAAAATTATATTTTGTAATTTTTTCTTCTTTTGAACTCTCTTTTACTTATGTTGTTCTTTCTGGGTTGTCAAATTATATGTTTAGATAGATGTACTATCTAGTAAGTATCATAAATATACTTATTTAGAAGTGAACATATATTTCATCGCAATATGATCGATCTATGATGATCGCGTTAGTAATCACCCATTGAAGGATGTGTTTTGTTCACTGTCACATTATTCTGGGAATGAAAAGTCTTAACTTTTTCGACTCTTATTCTACTTTGATTCCCTAATTTATTTTGCATTTTTGTTGTTGTTAGCTTAGTTTGCCTTGTACATCTTTGGAGATGGAAGCTGTCGAAAAATACCTCCAAGTGCAACAAGACATTGTCCATTGCAAACTTCGGGCTAAGCGTGGATGCGCGACTCATCCTAGAAGTATAGCTGAGAGGGTTAGTTTGAACTCTACCCTAGTCTCTTGTTTTACTTGCAATAATATTTATCTTTGTCAATTATCCTATTTAATTTTTTGGATAACTGCAAAGCAATTACCGAAATGAGTAAAACATGTTATCTGAATATTAAAATATGGTCATTTTGGTGAATTCGTCAAATCTATAAGCCGCTTCTTGGCACTTCATGTGATAGCATGTGTTAATTTCATTTGTCATTTCTACAAGTTTTCCCATTAATTTTTCATGTGCTTAGGCCCTGTTTGGCAATGGGCTAAAAATCATAGCTAAAATTAGCCATGGCCAAAATCTTAAATTTATTTTAAAAAAATTTAAAAAATTATTTTATATCTCATGTCACACAAATTCCAATATTAAACAATCAATTTATTTCACATCCAATACAATTTTCAATAAATCAATTAATTTTATTTCACATCCTACACAATTTTTAATATAACCAACTTACTTTATTTCACATCATATATATTTTTCAAAAATGGCTAAAAATTTCAACCAAATCTTCTTTTTTTTCTTATTATCAATATTTAATTGTCTTCATGATGTATTGCACAGATCTAATCTTTTCTCTAATTATCTGGAATTGATTTTGTGAATCCTTATTACGTTACATTTGTTGAGTGTTGCTAGTGTTAACTTTGGTTTAGACATGTTATAAGCAGATCTTATGATTCTAGTCTTGGTCACATAGGGCATGCTCGTTTTTTGTTTTACCATATCAAACCACCAAAGTTTGTTTTTTAAAATCTGGTGGGAACACCACGATCGACCGTCAATTCATTCCTGGTAGAGTTTATCGCCGATAGCCGAGATCTAGCCACACTTCTTCGATCTGGATTGACTGACTATTAGGACAAATTTGGAAAGATAGATGCTGCGGATTGCTAACTCGATGGATTGGAAATCTCTCATTTATTCAGATTGATTGGAGATTCTATTTTTTGATGATTTTATTTCCCGCATTTATTCTGTATTAGTTATTTCTATTTCTGTGATTAATATTTTAGGCATGTTATCTGGTATTTTCTCTTTAGTGTGAAGAAAATTATCATATTATGTATTTTTCTTTGTTGAGTCTGTTTGTATTAAGGTCTATATAAAACCTCTTTATTATTTTTAATTTTTTCTAATGCTGAATGAACTTAATTTGTGTTTTCCTTGAGATTATTTGATTCTTGAATGAATCAATATCCCGAATAGGGAAGGGCTTGGGCCTTGGGTGAGAATTCCTAAATTTCACCCGCTCCAGCTCCTCCCCTTTGGATTCGATTTCATTCTTCATGCACCCCTCAACATTCACCTCATCTCACCCTTGTCCACGCCGCCTGCATCCGACGTGGTCGCATTGCCTCGCACCCACATCGCTGACGACGCACTTGCATCGGCTACACCGATTGCGCACCCACCGACTCCACCCTGTTACGCCGGCACCACCCGACGCACTCGCATTCGCTCGACTTCACGTGCCTGCACCTTTCGGCGCGCCGCCACCAGCTGCCGTGCCGCGTGCCACGCGCCGCACCAGCGAGTTCAGCGTGTGCCGCAACTGGGTTGGGTGCCACGCGTCGCACGAGCGAGTTCAGCGTGCATCGCAACTGAGGCGCTCGAGTCCTGCGCACGCTGCAACAGCGCGCACGCGAGTCTCGCGCTTCCGCCGCCCAGGACTGTTCAGCCCGACAGCCGCGCCACCCCGCCGGCGCCCCTGCGACCCGTGCGCTTGCCTGGGCCTGCGATTGCGCCGCGCGCGCCTAACACTTGCGCTCGACGCCTACATCCGCGCCCAACACCTGCGCCCTGCGACCCGCGCGCCCATGCGTGCCGCACGCGCCCGACGCCTATGCCTCGCCTTATCGCCCTATCGCTCTATCGCCCTATCGAGCCGTTGCCAAGCCTTAATTTTAAGAAATTACATCGTGGTCCCTGAATTATCTGACTTAGGTACGAATTTCAGCAGCTTTTAACCTGGTTAAATTGAATACTCTCGATCATTCTGCTTGCTTGTGATTTGCTCGAACTTGTTCCGCCTGTGCGATCTTTCATTAGTCAGTGTAATTTAATTATTGTTGGTTATATATATTGTGAGTTCCTATATTCCTGTTACCCCGTTTCTGATTTGTTGAAAACCGAATTGCGTCATAATTTGAATTGATAATTTTTCAATTACTTTCGATCTAATTTATTTAAAAGGCCCCTACCTTTGACGGTTGTCTGGACCCAAAGGCTTACTTTAGATTGGGAAGCAGATATGGACCATTATTATGAATGTGCATGTCGGAAAATCGAAAGGTTAGATTCGCGAAGATGAAGTTTACTATGCAAGTCAAGCTCTATATAAATAATGTTCAGTGTCTCTTGCAACACGGTCGACAAGAGCTTATTGAATCATGTGATGCGCTTAAAGCGAAACTTATAGAGAAATATGTTCTCGTCTCATATTAGCATCACCTATTAGATCAATGCCAAAGGCCGACTCAAGGAAATAAGACTGTTGCTGAATATATCGCAGAGTTCAATGAATTTCTTATGCGATATGGTGTTCATGAGGATCTAGAAGTCGCATTTTCTAGATTTTGATCTGGACTTGGGACGACTTACAGCAAGAAATTATTGTGAGACAGATCCCAACCCTTGAGCAAGCTTATCAAGTTGCTCAAGATCTAGAGAGGTATCAAATGCCAATCATGCTATGTAAAGTTGATCCGCGCTCGAATGTAGCTTTTACAAGGTCCATGCCTGCGGGGACCAAGCTAGCTGATGGTTCACCAGCCACTAGCCGGCCTCTTGCCACTGACAAAGGCAAGACTGTTATCGGAGAAACCTCTCGTAGCAGGATGATTCTCTAGCTTTTGAGGATGACCCACCCACCTATGTGGCTGATGAGGCACTTGTTGACGGATTTGAGGATCCCAAATATGAAACTTTAAGATATGTTGGATTTACTTATGAGTCTGAATCTCATAATGATCCAAGAATCGGGGTTATTAGATGTGCTTTAACTCTGCCCAAAGAGTGTGGTGATTAGCGCAGAATTTTCATCTTTCACACTTATGTAAAAATCAATGAAAAAGTGTGTAAGATTATCATTGACAATAGAAGTTGTGTGAATGTAATCGTCACAATGACTGTGTTCAGGGTTGGTTTAATTCCCGAGAGTCGCTCTAATCCATATAAAGTTTCCTGGATTAATACCTCTTCCTTGGAGGTTACATAGTGATGCTTAGTCTCGATTCAATTCAATTCAATTCAATTTTTATTAGGATAAGGTTTGGTGTGATGTCCTACTAATGAAAGTTGGTAGCATCATTTTGGGTAGACCTTAGTTGTATGATTTGGATGTCACTTTTCGAGGACAATCCAATTCCTGTGTGTTCACCTATAAAGGTGACAAGATCATGATAGGTTCTTCTCCTCCTAAGGCCATTAAAGAAAGAGGCCTCAAAGAAGAAAGACCTTCACTTAATTAGCGCTCTAGAGTTCGAGAAGGAAATAGATGAAAATTCCTTAATTTAGGTTGTTGTTGTTAAGGAAGTAAAGGAGAGTGATCTGGTTGAACCTCCACCAGAAGCAATTCCTATTCTTAAAGAATTTGCTGACGTGTTCCCGAAAGATCTTCCTAACTGCTTACCCCCGATGCGTGATATCCAGCACGGGATTGATCTCGTGCCTGGAGCAACGCTTCTAAATCTCCCACACTATCGCTTGAATCCCACTGAATATACGGAGTTAAAAAGGCAAGTAGATGAACTGCTCTAGAAGGGATTCATCCGAGAAAGCCTTAGCCTTTTTTGCTGTTTCAGCCCTTCTGACTCTAAAGAAAGACGGATCGTGGAGGATGTGCTTACATAGTCGCGCCATCAACAAAATCACGGTCAAGTATCGCTTTCCCATCCCTCGCCTAGATGATATGCTTGATATGATGGCTGGAGCCACTATTTTCTCTAAAATCAATCTTAATAGCGGCTATCATCAAGTTCGAATTCGTCAACGGAATGAATGAAAGATAGCCTTCAAGATGAAAGATGGCTTATATGAGTAGTTAGTAATGCTCTTTAGGTTATCTAACGCTCCCAGCACCTTCATGAGACTGATGACCCAAGTTCTGCGACCATTTATTTGCATTTTTGTCGTGGTCTATTTCGATAACATCTTGATCTATAGTAGGATTAGGGAAGAGCATGTTATACACTTATCTCAAATTTGTCAAGCTCTTAAGAAAGATAGTTTATATACGAATTTAAAGAAATATGCATTTATGACTGATCGAGTTATCTTTCTAAGTTTTATAGTATCATTTTAGGGTGTATCTGCTGATCCTGAAAAGGTAAGTGCTATAGTTAATTGGCCAGTTCCTCAAAGCATTCATGATATACGCAGCTTTCATGCATTGGCGACTTTCTATCGTAAATTTATTCGTGGATTTAGCGCCATTGTAGCTCTGATTACCGATTGTATTCGAAAAGAATCATTCGAATGGACGAAGGCTGTTGTTAAAGCCTTCAAAGAAATAAAGATTAGGATGACCGAGCTTTAGTTCTAAGATTTCCAGATTTTTTGAAGGTTTTTGAGGTCTCATGCGACACTTCAGGAGTTGGCATCGGTGGTGTACTATTCCAAGAAAATCACTCTGTTACTTTCTTTAGTGAGAAATTGAACGAGGCTAAGAAGAAGTACTCCACTTATGATAAAAAGTTTTATGCTATAGTGTAAGCGTTGAGATATTGGCGACATTATCTCTTACCCCAAGAATTTGTTCTGTTCTTTGATCACGAAGCCCTGAGTTACTTAAACTCACAAAAGAAATTGAATTCATGGCATGCGAACTGGGTCGAATTTCTACAAGAGTACACCTTTGTACTTAAGCATAAAGCAGGAATCGAGAATAAAATTGCGGACACTTTGAGTCGTCGAGTCTCACTCGTATCCACTGTAAGCGTCGAGGTCGTGAGATTTGACAAACTCATCAAATCCTATGAGAATTGTCCTGACTTTGGAGTCATCTATGCTGCCGTAAAGGAAGGACAATTTAGGGAGTTCGCTGACTTCTTAATTCAGAATGGCTACCTTATTCATGGTTGCAGACTTTGTCTCCCACAAACATCCGTTAGAGACTTTCTTGTTTGGAAGTTACATGCAGGTGAATTTGCCGGTCACTTTGGCTGAAATAAAACCATTGAAGCCGTAGAGAACCAATTTTATTAGCCAAGCCTTAAGAGGGATGTTGCGCGTATAGTTGGTCAGTGTCGAACTTGTGCTGTGATAAAACAACAAAAACAGAACACTGGACTTTATATGCTTCTACCCGTGCCTGATCGTCATTGACAAGATCTTAGCATAGATTTTGTTCTAGGATTACCTAAGACTGTTGATAAGCACGATTCTATATGTGGTGGTGATCAATTTTCTAAGATGGCACATTTTTTCTCTTGTTCAAAATATTAGATGCCTCTGGATCGCTCGTTTATTTGTCGATGAGGTAGGTAGGCTGTATGGGTTGCTAAAGTCAGTGGTGTCTGATCGAGACACTAAATTCACCAGTTATTTCTGTAATACTCTGTGGCATCTCTTCGGTACGAAACTTAAATTTTTCATTGTCTTTCATCCTCAAATGGATGGACAAATAGAAGTAGTTAATAGAAGTTTAGGGAACCTGTTTCATTGTTTAGTTGGAGAAAATGGAAGAAATTGGGACCTTATCTTACCTTATGTTGAGTTTGCATACAATAATTCTATCAATTGGTCTGTAGGCAAGAGTCCATTTGAAATTGTGCATGATTATAAGCCTAGAATTTCTGTAGATCTCATTTCATTACTTGTGCATGCTAGGATGTCTGAGTCTACTGAGTCATTTGCACAGCATATTAGGAAATTGCATAAAGAGATCAGAAAAAAATAAGTGCCAACTATGACACTTATAAGAAATTAGCAGATTGTCACAAAAGAATGCAAGAATTTTCAGAAGGAGATTATGTGATTATTCGGATTTGACCCAAGCGGTTCTCATCTGAAACTGTTAAGAAATTACAAGCTGGTCCTTTTAGAATTTTAAAGAAAATTGATTCGAACGCGTATATTATTGATTTACCACTAGAATATGGTATCAGTTCAACCTTCAATATCTCAGATTTGATAGCATACAAGGAGCCAACAGTAATGCCCAATGATCCGTTTGAACCTTCATTACCCATTGAGAGTGAACCCTTACCTGAGTGTCCATCAGTCAAATTCACTTATAAACTGGAGCAAATAAAAGAAATCCTTAATGAGTAGATAATTTTCACAAGAAATCGAGGATACCAGCGTTATTTGGTTCGTTGGAAGGGTTTATCTCCGTCTTAGAATTCATGGATTACTAGAGATGAGCTGCAGAAACTTGATTCAGATCTGCTAGAGAGATATCACAGCAGAAAGGACCTCTACTCGACAGAGTCAAGTCTTTCCCCCCCGGAGAGAGTTGGTGGGGACACCGTCGATTTATTCCTGGCAGAGTTTATCATCGACATCTGAGATCTAGTCACACTACTTCGATCTGGATCGATTGGCTATTAGGATGCTGCGGATTGCTGACTCGGTGGATTGGAAATCTCACATTCATTCTGATTGATTGGAGATTCCATTTTGGGATGATTTTATTTCCCACATTTATTCTATATTAGTTATTTCTATTTTTGTGATTGTTATTTTAGGCATGTTATCTAGTATTTCCTAGTTTGTGTGAGGAAATTATTATATTATGTATTTTTTTTATTGATTCAGTTTGTATGGAGGTCTATATAAATGTCTTCCTGTTATTTTTAATTTTTTCTAATACTGAATGAACTTAATTTGTGTTTCCCTTGGGATTATTTGATTCTTGAATGAATTAATATCCCAAATAGGAAACGGCTTGGGCTTTGGATGAGGATCTCTAAACTCCACTCGCTCCACCTCCTCTCTTCTGGATTCAATTCCATTCTTCATACACCTCTCAACATTCACCTTATCTCATCCTCGTCCACGTCGCCTGCTAGTTTGTGTTCCTGTGTCCAGCTCACTGATTCCGATCCGACATGATCGCATTGCCACGCACCCACATCGCTGACGACACCCTCGCATCGGCTACACCCATCGCGCCGACTCTACCGCTGACGACGCTACTCGCATCCGCTCTACTTGTCGTGCCTGCACCTTTCAGCGCACCGCCACCTGCCACCGTTCTACGCACCACGCGCCGCACCATCTAGTTCAGCGTGCACCGCAACTGGGGCGCCCAAGTCCTGCGCACGCCGCAACCGCGCACGCACGCGAGTCCCTCACTCCCACCTGGACTGTTCAGCCCGACAGCCGTGCCACCCCGCCAGCGCCCCTGTGACCCCCGTGCTTGTGCCACTCACGCGCTCTTTTACGGTCGCACCGTGCGCGCCCAACGCTGCGCCCAGGGCTCTTACCCTTCGACCCGCGCGCTCGCGTGGCGCGCCCAACGCCTGTGCCTCACCCTGCCAAGCCACTCCCAAGCCGTAATTTTAAGAAATTACATTGTCGTTCCTGGATTATCTTACTCAGGTACGAACTTCAGCGGCCTTTAACTTGGTTAAATCGAATACTCTGGATCATTCTGCTCACTTGTGATTTACTCGAACTTGTTCTGTCTGTGCAACCTTTCATTAGTGAGTGTAATTTAATTATTGTTAGTTATATATTGTGAGTTCCCATATTCCTGTTACCCCGTTTCTGATTTGTTGAAAATTGAATTGCGCCCTAGTCTAAATTAGTAAGTTTTCAATTACCTTCGATATAATTTATTTAAAATTTTAAAAGTAATTAGTTTTGTAGGTTTAGTTAATTTCTCAGTCATTATAAAATCGATTTCTGATATTTTAGTATTAATTTGTGGATATTCTGCTTAGATATATTTTGTTGATCTCTAAATTACATCATCATTCATGCGTCTCACATTAAATTCTTATTTTTAAGGGTTAATTACATATATTAACAAACAAAATCCAATATTGCATATGGAACATCTTTGTTCATGTAAAATCTGGTCAACAAGATCAAACAGATCGAAAACAAGGAAAAGACAGGAGTAGATCACAGCAGCTTTAAAGTTTTCTTATCTGGCTTGGGGAGATGTGGTCTTCTTTCATGAATTCTCTTCCTTAATTATTTATAGTTGGATTAATCAAGGGCTAAAGATGACCAAAGTAGGTCACAGCGTGCATGTAATATTATATTTGTTGGCACCTCTTTAAACATGATCTGGAGAAGATAAGGGCAGTTGTCACAGCATTATATATACTTGTTATTAATTTAATGGCGTGAGTCTAATCCATCGGATCTAATGTTAGAGAATTTTATCAAGATGGTTGAAAATAATTGAGGTGAACATTTGGAGCTGAATAATTATTTTTGACATTGGGATATTCAGCTGACTTCAATATTGTACCTTTCCTACCAATGCCATATGTATAGTCTAGATTTAAGGATCACACTCTTGATAACAATCTTAGTCTTCATAACTACAATACGACATATATAATATAGATAAAATTTAAATATCACTGTCACAAAAAAAACACCTCGATTACATTTCATCAAAGATGCTAAAATATTATGTTTTGAGCTTTTTTTCTAAATTATTACAGTTGATTCTTCATTTCTCTTATTTTAATGTATGTTGTAGTAGAAGATTAAAAGAGAAACAAAATGAGATGAACATAACAAATAGCAAAATAAGCAACTAGAAAAGAAGGGAACAATAAAATTTATGTGGAAACCATGTAGGAAAAAATCACAAGAAAGTAGAAAAGAATCCTCATCTTTAATAAATATACAGAGGAATTTTAATAATGAGGAATTGAGAGGACGATGTTAATTAACCCTAATAAGACTTATATGGAGAATGGATTAGGATTATATTGTTCATAATACAAGTACAGACTATAGAATTACCATCCCATGCAACAGTTGCCAGCTATCGATAATGCTTTCTTCCCAAAGACAATGCTTTTGATATTTGAGACCTTCACAAAAAAGTCTTGTTGAAATAGAATGTTGTAAGGGCTTTACCAGATTTTTTAGAAACATCCCCAAACCTTGTATTTGGACCTTTGAGCTTCAAACTTTACCTTTGAGATGATAAGCTAACCTGAGACTTCAAACGTCAAAATCCCTTTTTCAAGAAAACTTCTTAGAAAATGGTATATTGTTGAGGCATGGTCTCTGATGGTTGAAATTTCAAGAACATCTCTCGAAATTTCGACATTTCTCATTTGTATTATATATACTTGTATAGAAATGTTACAGTGTTTAATATGTGGCATCTCCTTTTATTTGTGTAATATATGTAATTAAATCTATTTTAAGTAGACGTTAATTCCACTTTTCTTCTAGTATTGTCCAGCTACACTTGCACTTTGTCATTCCGCCGATTGGACCAAGTGAAATCTTTCATACTTGTCTGCATTTCAGGAAAGAAGAACGAGAATTAGCAAAAGGTTGAGAAAACTACAAGAGCTTGTTCCCAACATGGATAAGGTAAGAAAACGCTGGAGAAAAGGGGAGAGAGAGGACATGCTTGACATGTGCTATTTAAATTTTGTATCATCATTGTAGTATTTTGTATTAAAGCTTCGTTGATTGGAATCTACAGCAAACAAACACATCGGACATGTTGGATTTGGCAGTGGAATACATCAAAGAGTTGCAGAGCCAAATAAAGGTAAGGAATATATCATTAAGTTTGCTTTAGAAATTGCTTGATGCTTTGCTTGATTGGTTTTGTGATTCCGTGAAATGAGTTTCTAATCGATAGTGTTTGGGAACATTTTATTGTTTCACTTCACATAGCAACATTTAAAATATTGACCATAAGAATCAAATATAAACATGGTTTCATATAGACCCATGGATTGCCATTGCCAGAGGATGCGTTCAAATGTGCCATTGAAAGATTATCACCTTTTAGGACATAGTAATCTCCATAGATATGAAGATCATCTCAAAGTGCTCCTTCTTTTCTGAATCAATTCCATAAAACCAGAAACATTCAGAAAACATATGGCTCTTTGTTATTGCTTTTTCATCAAAGTCATTGTCAGTAACTCCTACAAACTTTGCTATAAAAAAAAAGCTCCTACAAACTATCTATTTGAGGCCATTTTTATGAGTTTTCTCCTCCCTCCAGTTGTTCATACTTGGTCTGCCTCCACTTGTTCATACTTTGTCTGTACATGGCATTCATTTCAATTAATTTATATTAATCTCTATCCATATTATTTGATGATCCTCATGTGTTACGTTATTTCCAAATCACTTTCGTATGCAATGGATGTGAGCTGATGTTCCATTCAGTATACACATTTTTAGTCAGACGACAAATATATATAAATATTATTGAGTATGAATTTGAGATGTCTTCATTCCTATTACATCCGTCTGTTCATGTTTAATTACCCAATCCAAGCCATAGACCATGTGTACAATGCAAATCTTCTGAGGGTCTAGGGTAGCGCCACCACCGAGCATCTTGTTGTTCGGTCAGCAAGCAGGGGTTTTTAAGAGCGTGCTTCGTTTATCTGTAGGGATACGTTCGAAGTTGTTTTATATTACATTAATATTGTACAGGCTTTGAGTAGGCTGACAGCTTACCTTTCTCTCTGAATTTCATTTGTAGCGACCGAAGGAGTACTCCTTTATTTAGAATAAGCCTCATATAGTCTCCTTATTTGCATGTCTTCTTTGATCCCTATTTGTTTTGATTTTCTTACAAAGTTTGTGATACCTTTTTACCATATAAGACCAAAGGGGAATACATATTGAAAATGATTTTCCCCGAATGGCCAACCAATATTCAGCAAATATTATATGGTGTAAAATACTAGCCCATAAAATAAAAACACATAAATAAAATAAGTGTTACAGAAATAAAGATGTTAAGGTGGATATGTGATTATACACGGAAAGATGGGATGAGAAATGAGTATATTGGCGAGAAGATTGAGGTAGCCTCAATTGAAGATAAGTTTAGGGAGAATCAGCCAAGATAGTTTGGACATATAAACTGTAAGCCAATGGAAGCTTCAATAAGGACAGTTGAGTTATTAGATTTTATCTACGTTAAAAAGAGAGAGGAAAACCAAATAACATATTGCAAGAAACCATCAGAAAGAATTTCACATATTTGGAGATAAATGAGGACTTGTTTAATAGAGCGTAATAGAAACAAAGGATTTATGCAGCCAACTCTACCTAGTGGGATAAAGGCTTGGTTGTTGTTGTTGGCCAACCAATATATTGTTTGAAACTTCTCTGCTTTGTTTTTAAATTTTTCTATTCTGTCCATTCTAACACTGAACTGCTGCTGCAGAAGCTTAACCAAGAGCATGCAGAATGCACCTGCATAATCAAGCTTGAGAGAGCTTGAGATCAAGCCCATTTTATATATTGAACAGCTTCCAGGGCTGCTTTTCTGATTTGTGGAGGAAATTTTGGCTTCCAGCAAGAGGGATAGCTTGGCTCTATGAGTTGACATCCTGGTCTGATTTTATTTAATTTCATTCTCCTCCATGTACATTCTATGTTAATAAGCAGTTTCAGATTGTAACACATGAATAATTCCTGTTAAGAGTATTAGTGTTCCATAATGAATATATGTTTCTTTTTTTGTTTTCTTCCATAGGAGAGGAAGCTGAAATCGATGTGAATAGAGATGAAAGCAAGTTAACAAACTCAAATTTAATGTGTTACACTGATTTAGGGAACAAGGCAAGGTGCTCAGCACATCCATACACCAATCACTTCAGTTTCTTTGACTCCCACAACTACGAAGAAATATACTAGAAGTCTTCATTGTGGGATTATTCTTCGAGAAGGTAGAAGACCCAATGACCCATGAGGACAAGGCCCTAGTTTGCGGAGGCTTAGCTGGGGGAGCACCATCAAACTCTCGAGAAGGCAATTTTCGTAACCCTTAAAGACTACAATTTTCTAGTGTATCTCAGATAGCACAAAGAATAAAGTTCAAGAAATCTAAAATGTAAGAGTATAATCTTCGAGGAACAAGTTGTTGGTATTTGAAATATGTTGGGAGATCTTTTACAATATTGTTTAAGAAACATGAACTTTGGACAATACCGTTACAAAGAAGAAAATATAAATTTTGATTATAGATAATTGAGAAGAGCAAATTTATAAAATCACTCTTATCCTAGTATCTTATATAAACATGTAGATAAAATGTTCATGGAGTTTTATGTGGGTTTGTTAAATGCTCACAATTATCATGAGCTAGACAACTAGCTAGAATGTATGAAGCTTGGCTTTCTCCTCTTGAGATTCATTGAAGGGTAGCATTGATCATCACTGAGAACTACATAGTTCTAGATTGGTAATAGGTAGACAACTTTTTTTATTTTTCTCTCAACTTCAAAAGGCTGAACTTCTCTTGGATCATTGGTCTTCATCGCTATGCTTCACCACGAACGATAGATCACAAAATGCTCAAGTACGGCAAACGATTTCATTGGAACAATATCATGCTTCTTTAGCATCGCAATGTGTATTTCCCTTCTCTCCCTTTTTATAGACATACAAAACAGTAAAGTTTCTCTAGATGGTTTAGCCTTATGAGCCTACATGATTCTATCTTATTTAATAATAACAAACAATTAATAGTCATTTGTGTTATAGTGTTTGATTTAGATTTCATGGCAAAGATGATGATAGTTTTGATTAGAATGCTTCAAGGAAGATTGAAGTTGAATATAAAAGACTCCAAGGAAGATGGTGGGGACACGGCGACATCGGACCGTCGGTTTATTTTAAGCAGAGTATACACTCGACGGCCGAGATCTCAGCACATGGCGTTGATTTGGATGGTGGATTGATCTGCAGATTTGGCAGCAGGCACGAGTGGTGGCTGATCAGTGGATTGAAAATCCCCATTTAAATGTATTGCGCCCCGCCGAACCCCGCCTCGCCTCGCCGAGCCTCGCCGAGCCCCGCCTCGCCTCGCTCGGCTGCGCCGCACCACTGGCCTGCGAGCTACATGCATTTTCAGCTCGCCGCTCTGTTCACCTGCACCCCCGCATTGCCTTCTGCCCGTCTGCCTCGACATCATCCGCTTTGGGTTGCCCTGACTCGTCTCTATGGTGTTGGGATCTCGACTTGAGATAAATCTGAACACCAACTGAATATTCTGAATATCTTCAAGATTTTGTAGGGACGTCTATTATTAGGGTTGTTTGATTTGCTCATCCATGTGATCCGAGCATTATTGTGCGATTAAATTGCTGTTGGGTGATATTATTTGCGAGCACACCTATACTACTGTGTATCCCTAGCTTTGACGTGTTGAGATAAGGTTGCCTAAAATTAGTTGGTAAATTTGTTAAATATCATTTGAGCATGCTTATAAATATTTGAAATCGATTTACTTCTCGACCTTATGATTTCTTGATTATTGCATAACTATCATCAGCAAAATTTCTAGGATAAATTTTATGTCATCTGTTAAATTGCTTACTGATCTCTAATTAAGATTGCATCACGCATATTGTCCCGCATCATCTGGTATCAGAGCATGGTTGGAATATGGTGCATCTAGGCATATTTCATTCTATCTGCATATGCCCACTAGATCTGGTTTAGAATATACTAGGTCTAGTTCCTTTATTCCCATGGATCCCAAACTAGAGGTTATGTTGACCACTATCATGGCCAGAACAGACTGTCTGGATGATATGAAAATTAAACTGGATGAGGTGAGTGATTGAGTCGCCCGCCTTGAGGTTCGACGCACCCACACTTCAGAAATTGAGGTTGATCAGCCTAGGAGAGAGCCTAATGTTAGGAGGACTATTCACCAGCATACTGGTCAGGCATATGAGCTCCGTGATTCTGACGAAAACTACCTACGCAGTATTAAGGTGGAAGCCCCTAACTTCGATGGGACATTAGATCCCAAGGCATACTTAGAATGGGAGGATGGTATGAACCACTATTTTCAGTGCACTAGTACAATATATGCATTTTACGACTCATTTATAACAGCAGTTAAAACGAGAAACCGCTACAAAAACTTTTCGATAAAACATTATACGGCGATTGATAATGTGAACCGCTGTAGATATATTTCACACATCCAACCGCTGTCTAAAGTCAGTACTTTAGAGTGCGGTTTCTGAGTCAACCGCCGTGTATACCTCGAGTCGACCTGAGGTCGACCTGCAAAAATCTCCCAAGATGACCAAAGTTTCTGTTGAGGGTCGCTGCGGCAGGTCGACCTCGGGTCGACATTGTAGACGACGGTTGGCCAGACCAACCGCAGTCTAAGGGTAGTACATTAGACGGCGGTTGGCTTAGTCAACCGCCGTCTGTAGTTTAAACGGCGGTTGGCATGGCCAACCGCCGTCTAATGTGCTGGTAGACCTCAGGGCGACCTAAAAAATCCCCAAAATGAGCCAAAATTTCTATTGAGGGTCGCGGAGGCAGGTCGACCTCGGGTCGACCTGAGGTCGACCTGAAATTGATACATATAGACGGCGGTTGGCCACGCCAACCGCCGTCTAATGTACTTTCAAACAGATGGAGCGGATGCCCTCTTTCTTTTCTCTCAGAAACTTAGGGTTTTTGGAAAGAAGAAGCAGCTCCCGCTCAAGACAGCCGTTTATAGGGGACGAGTGCAACCTTTTATCTCCCAACCACTTGATCTCCTGGGTTAGCGTGCGGGCATCTCAGACTGCTCGTTCC
>KZ452006.1:130381-144970 GCA_002786265.1 Apostasia shenzhenica | reverse complement strand
CTCGTCCGTCTCTTTTACTCCTTCCCAGTTGGTATCAGAGCTTGTTTATACGTATTTATTTTATTTATGTAATAAAATTATTTTTATTATATCTTGTTTCATGTTGTTGTTAGCTTAAACCTTTTTGCTTTAGATCTGTTAAACTGCTAAGTCAACGAACTTTAAGTTCATGCCTTAAGATTAATATGATACAGTTTGCTAAAACTCATACATTCTTCCGTAATTTATTTGTTATCTCCTTCTAGGCCAGAAGTTGTCGTTAATGGAGTATTTTTAAGACAATCCTGTAAAGGTTGGGTAAGAACACCGGTTTTAAGTACCAAGCAAATCTGTTATCAACATATTAATCTATATGGATACTTATAATCCTTAGACTTAAAAGTTTAACACAGATCTAAAACGATTTCAAAACCTATTTCTATGACCTCAAATCCCATGCTAGATTATAAATCTGGAAAAACAGAAAAAACTTATTTTAGAAAATCCTAAAGAAGAAATCTTTGATATTAAGAACAAATATCTTAGTGAAATAAGTGGAATCAATTTAGTTACTAATTTTAAATTAATTATTGAAATAATAAATGAAATTTATGAATCCTTATATAATCAGAACTAAAAAATAATTGATATTAAAAATGATATAAAAAATATATCGAGTAATAACAAATATCGAGTAAATCTAAAAAATCTAGATGATAACACAGAAAGATATTATCATTGGATAAATGTTCCTCTAAATAAAAAATATATGGAAAACACTCAGGATAAAATTGAATATATAAATATTTTACGTGAGATAAATATATTAGAAGATTTCACTGACTTTGAAGAAATCTATAATCTTTTCCTTATAAACAAACAAATTTTAGAAGAAAAAATAAAGGAATATATGTCAGATCCTACAACAGAAAAGTTAATTGCTATTTAAGAATTATATCAGTCAAAAGAACATATTTTTCAATTATATGATTATAAACTAGAATATGAACTTTATTTTGAAACTAATAGTAACACTAATAGTGATACAAAAACTATTAATAATCAACTAATTGAAAATTCAGCTAACATATATATGAAAGTCGGCAAACCTAGTACAAGAAAAAGACCTTCAATACCTGAAGATCAATATTTTAATCAATTCAGTGATAAATATTATCATCCTAAAGAAAATTCCAAAGAAGAAGATCCATTTGATGACATATATATAAATGAAAAAGAGAAATTTTTTAAAACAAAATATTCAAGAAATGATCCATACATCTTTAATATTGATAAAATCTCAATTCTAGAAAGAAAATAATATATTTCTCAATGGGTACAACTAGTCAGAGTACTAAAAAATATATATGCATATATGACTACACAATAATTACTAGAACTAATAACCTCCAAATTTGAAGGTTCAGCTTCTATAGTTTTTAAAATTCTTTAAAAAATTACCCACAATTTCAAAAAATAAAAGATGAAAAGGTTAAGGATGATGCAATAATTCTTTTAGGAAAATTTCTATTAGAATTTTTTGCTGGAGAATCTCTTGATAATATAGAAGAGATAGAACGCATAGAAACAATTCTCTCCAGAATGCAGATCGGTAATATCTGTTTTCTAGAAAAATTTTCACAAACATATATGGAATATGTTTGGAAGATACCCCTTTCATAATATTATCATTGGGCTCAGATATACTTTAATAAACTACCTGCACCGTGGGATGAAAAATATAAAAAAGAATATACTAGATTTATAGATAAAGCATTAACCGAAGATATCGAATATTTAAAATTTGATACTTTGGCTTTACGAGTCAAATGTGCCATGAATCTATTCATGGACTTTTGCCGTGATCAAAAATTACAAAAATCTTTCTATAAAGACCGTTCTAAAGCTAGTCATAAACATTGTTGTATCAATATTTTACCTACATATAAATTTGGTATTCTTCCTCCGCGCAACAAGCGTGGTGAATATAAAGGACATAAATATAAATATCACACTAAACATCGTCGTCACAAGTTTAAATTTACCAAACCTTGGCTTAACCATAAAAATAAACATCGTTTTAATATACGATACAAACCTAAGTATATTCATAATCAAAAAAAATATTTTAGATGCAAACCCGGTTATAATAAAAAAATATGTAAATGTTTTAAATGTGGCGAAGAAGGACATTATGCTAATAATTGTAAAAAAGATATTAAAATAATAGAAGAACAACAGTTTCACTTAATAGATGAATATTATGACATAATACAAAGACACAATCTTTCAAGTTTATCTGATATTGATTATGAACTCTCTTTAATTGAAGACATAAATAATTTAGCATTAGATTCAGATAGTAAATCTGATTCTAACTCTTTAACTTCATCAGAAGAAGAACAAGATAAAGAAGAAATAAACTATATTTTCATGTTAAAAGAAGAAGAAAATGAAGAAGTTACCATTGAACAAATAATCAATACTACAAATCATGATCATGATGAACAATTCATATTTGATAACAATCTATATCAAAAAATTATCAAACTTAAAAATAATACTAAAGGAAAAGATATTTATAAAGAAAAATTTAGTTTACAACTCTCAAAACGTGTAATGCATTTTATTGAATATTTTGAAGGTTCTATTGATAGTTCTGAAGAACCAACAGCCGTAACTAACTTACAAATTATTACAAAAAATAAAATTAATAAAATATTAAAACGAGTTAAACATTCTGATAGAATCAAATATCTACACCTAGGACGCATACAAATTACCATCAAAGCTAATTTTAGAGCAGGACTTGATTCACCTATAACATTTATAATCTTTGATAATAGGTTAATAACTACAGAACAATCTTTAATGAGAATAATACAGTTTAATCTTTTATATCAAGTAATAAATTTTAAACTTTTTCCTAATTTCTCTATAAGCTTAGCAGATAAAAATATAGATCAAAGTCTAATGATATTCTATAAATTAGAAAATATTTCTATGTTAAAAGGAAGCAAACCTTTAACCTTTACTTGACGATTCTTAGGATATTTTTCAGAAACCAATAATGTAGAAATTAAACCAATACCTTCAGACATTAGATTAGGTGATTTACATAATCAATATTCTAAAATCATATATCCTAGACATTTAACAAATAAAGACATACAACTTCCTATAGAATGGAATATTAACTTGGAAGAAATTAGAAAAAATCACATAATAGAAAACCTCCAATAAGACAACTTCAAATAAATTAAAGAAGATTGTCTATAGGATATAATAGACCATTACAAAGAACAGACTCTATGAATATAGCAAATAGAAGACTACAAATAAAGGACTTAACTCAAGATAATACAGATCTGCCTAGCTCTAGCACTAGTTTACGAACTAATAATGTAAAATTAGACATAAATATAATACAAGTCTTAGTTAATTTTAATGATAAAACCATAACACTTAAAGCCCTAATAGACACAGGAGCATCCTTATCCTATATAAAATAAAAATTAATAGAAAATAATATATCAAAAGCAGAAAAGAAAAGATATTATACTTTTGATAAATAAATTCATGAACTTATATATAAAGCAAACATATATAGTTTAATGATTATAGATACTCATAATGAATTACATGACTTAGAATTTGAAACTATTTATAGTGATGAAAGAAGTACATTTGATATGTTAATAGGACAAGATATATTACAAAAATATTATTCCTTGTAAATAAATTATGAAACAATACAATTAAAAATTAAAGAACAAATAATACACATTAAAAGAGCTAAAAAGTGCAATTTACATACCATAAATATTCTAACTAATGATAAAACTCAAAATAATTATAATGAAATATGTTTTCACAAGATAGAAAAAGATACGAAAAACTCTACTGAGGTTGATATAGGTTATGAATTCTATTCCTTTGAAGATATTATAATACAACTAAATACTTTCACTAAAATATGAACAGGTATTAGCGCTAAAATATGTATAAGATATTACAATCTCATAAAAGGAAAAAAATGGTTGGGTATTTAATAACGATATAACTATAATAGAAGGAAGAATAAGATCAGATTATGAAGGTGAAATTAAAGCTGTAATAAGAAATAATGAACAAAATACCTTGATTCGAATAAGAAAAAATTATAAGTTATTTGATTTAATAACATTTCCAATCACAAAAGTAGAATATGAATCTTCATGAAGTAAATCAATATTTAAATAAAATTTGTATCAAAATAGAATTTCCAGGATATAAATTTTTTTATATTTATACATTAGTAGATACTAGTGCAACTAGAAGCATAATTAATGAACAACTTTGAGTAGATGAGTTCTCCGAATAATTAGAAAAAAAAGTCTCTTTTAAAAAAATAAATAGTATTATGGATACATTAAAATATGTTAAAAATATAACATTAAAAGTTCAAGCCGAAGATAATTACATTGCATTATTTTTTTCCATTATTAATATCTGCAAAGATTTTTCGTGTGACATGATTATAGTAATGAACGTGTTAAACCAATATTTACCTATGACTATTTACAAAATCTATCATACATTTACGATAGAACAAAAACCAATTAAAATACCTAGAATTTTTAACCATTTAAAACTCATTAAAATAAACTATAAATCAGAAGCCCAAGATTCTGTGAATTAGAAAACCTAGATGATAAAAAAATTATAAGATTAAAACCATTGGTATATTCTTCACAAGATACTGAAGATTTTAAAAAACAACTTGCAGAATTAAAATAATTTGGCCTAATAGAAAATTCATATAGTCCTCATTCTTCACCCTTTTTTATAGTAAGAAATTACGTTGAGAAAAAAAGAAAAAAAGCCAGAATAGTCATAAATTATAAAAAACTGAATGACAATCTTAAATTTGATGAATTTTTTATTCTAAGCATAGAAAATATCATAAAAAATATTAGTGGAGCAAAATGGTTTAGTAAATTTTGCTCCAAACTTAGAATTTTAGTAAATAAAAATTAAAAATAAAAAATCTAAAGAATTAACAGCTTTTTCAACACCATTTGAACATCTTAAATGGCAAGTAATGCATTTAGACTAAAAAATAAATCACAAATTTTTCAAAAATGGATGAATTCAATATTCTTTTCATATAATAAATTTATTCTAGTATATATAGATGACATACTTATTTTTTCTTCTACATATGAAGAACACATTCAACATTTAAAAATAGCTAAAAAATTATTCATAAAACATAATATTATTCTTGAAAAAAATAAAATAGAATTATGTAAACAAAAAATTAAATATTTGAGTAAAATTGTAAAGAGAGAATTACATACATATCCCTTAAATCATCTTGAATTATATATTAAATCTCTTATTTTTTAATTTTACAACTTAACCCCCAATCATCCAAAAATAACATATTTAAGTCTTTCTCAAGATTTTTAAAATATGTTTTTTGCTAATTTATAATTATTTAGATGTTTATTACCAAAATATGTATATACAAATATTATAAATATATTTGCAAATACATGTATTCTACTAGTTTTTATTTTTTAATGATTTAGGGGGTTAAGTTGTAAAATTTAAAAATGATGAGTTTAATATGTAATTCAAGATGATTTAAGGGGTATGTATGTAAATGCCCCAATTATAAATCAAGGAGAAATATCACTACAAGAAGATATTATAACCAAAATTAAAAAAGTTCCAGATACTTTTGAAATTTTAAAATAACTACAAAATTTTCATGGAATATTAAATTATGGTAGAAAATACTTACCTACATTAAGTGAACATTCTAAAATTTATAAGAAAAACTTACTGAAATTAATAGACAATATAAAAGAAACAAAGAGAAAGCAATCTCTCGATGGGAAACCGATAAAATTAAAATACAATTGAATGAACCCGAAAAAAGAGAAATCAATTTTCTAAAAATATTAATCAACAAAATTCCTAAAACAGTCATTCCAAAATCAGAAAATAAATTAATACTCTATACAGATGCCAGTAATCTTTATTGGGATGGAGTGTTAGTCACATCAATAAAAGATGTCGTGGGATATATTTCAGGTAAACTACCAAAATTGGAAATAAATTATTCTACTTATGAAAAAATATTTATAGCAATTTTAAAATCTGTCAAGTACTTTAAATTTTGGTTATTACCTATTAAGTTTCATATAATCACAGATAATAAAGGCTTATATCATTATATTAAAAATAAAAAATATGATAACAATAGTCGATGAATACGATGGTTATTACAATTAGATGAATATAGTTATGATATCTCATTAAATTCTTGTTTTACTAAAATTTTTGCTGATTTTCTTTCCAGAGAAAATCTATAATTCTTATTTGCAGGATTTTCTTATTTGCATGACTATGGCAAATCCATGGAAAGACAAAAACTTGACATTATATATTGCATCTCAGAAAATATATAATACATCCTCCCCCGAGAATATACAAGCGAGATATCATATTCCGAGAAGGAAAAAATAAATATTGACTTCTTAGATAAATATAATCAGCAAACTATATCAACACTGGTAGCAACTACCAACAATTATAAGTCAGCTATTCCAATATCTCCCAAGACATATAATATTATCAATAGTCTCTGGAAATTAATCAGAGGCTTACAGCATAATACTTCTCTCCTATATAATATCCAAGAAATTATTTCTCATATTTACAATATGAAGCTCTCTCGAAATAATATAATACAAAAGGTCCAGCATGAAAAAAAAATTTTAAAATATTTACTCCAGAAATGTGAGGATTTTCATCCTCAATAATATAAAGAACTATATCATATATTAGAAGTGATATATAATTATAAAAATATCAACTCTCCACATATGAAAAAAACAAAACGAAAAGAATATTTGAAGAAAGTAAATATATTACTATCAGAAGATCTTCAAAAAAGAATTCTGGACATTATATATGAAGATAAGGCACTGTCATATTTACAAAATAAAATGTTAATCAGTCTACCGGATAGCCGACAAAGAATATTCGTAGCCTTTACACCACATATGGAACGCCCAATAGAATTGGGCATAGTCCGCAAAATTATCATTGACACACATAATTATAATGAATAAAGTGGATTTCCTCAAATCATCAAGACTATCATTTCTTCCACCGAACAATATGAACGGATTCTGGAGTTCGAAATTATTTCTACATTTGTTGAACCAGATCAATATCTAGTCCATCCAACATACCAAATATGACGTCTCACTAGACAACGAACTCGTGGACGGCCAAATATGAAAGAGTACTTTGATTATTTCTGGGATCATGAACAAACAAAAAATTTATCAGAATTACTAACGGTTTATGAAAAATGACATAACACTTTCTGAGTAATGGACGCATCCTAGTATATGATGAGGACAAACTAACTGAAATTGATGTAGGAGATAATAATAATTTGAATTTTCAATTGGGTCCTCAAACGGAAAAATTACTCCCAGATATTCATCCAGGGTATTCTTATACTCCAAACACTCTCTCTATCCAATCCAACTAAAGAAGGACTTCTTTGCAAAAATACGAAGCATCTTCCTTTAATAAAAACAAAATCAACAGAGATGGTGGTGGTAATAATGGTAATAATACAGTCTAATCTTTTATATCAAGTAATAAATTTTAAATTTTTTCCTAATTTCTCTATCAAGTAATAAAATATCATAAAGAATGGTTGATATAAAGTACAACTGTTCAATGTTATCTTAATGTTATATTATGTTATATAATAAAAATAGTTGTTTGTTTTAATATTATATGTAGATAAATTTATAAAAAAATTCAAAATTATTATTTAAAAAATAAAATTTAAATAACATAATATAAAGTTTTAAATTTTTTTTAAATAAAGAAAGAAAAATATTTTAATTTTATAATACTAAATAAAATATTAATTTTTCAAGTTGAAATTTTTGACATTAGAATTTGGCCTATATTATCTTTTAATAAGTTACTAATATGCTTGATATATATAAAAAGTATTAACATAACATCCCTTTATATGTTCTTTTATTTATAAAAGGGCAAATTGCACTCAGATTTCTGAGTTTAACGCTTAATATTACAAAGGTCTACATTTTTAAATTTATAATATCGGATCCTGAGTTTTAATAAATTTTCAAATGGATCTTTTTTTATTTATTATTATTAAAAATTTTAAAATTACTGTTTTACCCCCTACCATTCTCTCTCTCCTCCTGATCCGGTGCACACGAGCGGGCCAACACGACCCGCCGGCAGGGGGTAAAACGGTAATTTTAAAAATTTTAATAATAAATAAATGAAAAAAAGATCCATTTGATAATTTATTAAAACTCAGGGACCCGATATTATAAATTAAAAACTGTGGACCTGCGCGATATTAAGCGTTAAATTCAGGAACCTGGGTGTAATTACCCTTTATAAAATTATACTACAGGGTATTTGTTATTTTTTATAAGTACTAAATTATTTATTGGTAAAAAATAAAGTAAATTCCAAAACGTAGTATGAAACCAAGCTCATATTGAAATCGAACAAGTTTTTGTAAATAGTGGGAGTTATAAGAAATAGTCATAACTTATTCTTCACTATTTATTAGATAATTTGCATAAGTTTTACTCAATCTTCTTTTATATAATAAACATCTTATATTTATATTTATAAACTTTCATGGAATTCTTATAAGTATTACAGATCTTGAAATATAAATATTCCATTTTTACAAAAATATTTTAATGTCTGTATCTTATATGTATTAATCATAATTTTTTAAATGTAATTATAGTTAAAACTCACCGAGTTGATGAAGCAACACCATTGATATAAATACCGAGGGGGCATTTGGTTCAATGTTATCTTGATGTTATATTATGTAATCTAGATGTCATCTTTTGACTAATAATTTTATAATCTAATAAAAGATTTTTTGTAGATATCATTAAACTAAATAACTGCTTTCTCTAGATAACATAACTAATATTAAAGGGGCGTTTGGTCCATTGTTATCTTGATATTATGTTATATAATATAGATGTCATGATATTTAGATATCATCTTTTGATTAATAATTTTATAATCTAATAAAAAATTCTTTATAGATGACATTAAACCAAACAATTACTTCTCTAGATAACATAACATAATATCAAGATAACATTAAACTAAATGCCCCCTGAGATAAGATTGAACCAAACTCCCCCTAATAAAAACTAAGTCGTATTATATATGAATTTTATGAGTTCTAATAAAGCTAATTATGTTTAGCCTTTTGAGGTAGATTTTTTATTCTCCATTTGGTTCACCAAATTAAAAATATTTTGCTCGTATCCTTTTCAGCTAAAAATTATTCTATATAGTTTTTTATGACAACAACAACAACAACAATAACCAAGCCTTAATCCCCATAGGTGGGGTCGGCTACATAAAACCTTTGTTTCCATTGCGCCCTATCAGTTACCAAATTCTTATCTAATTCTAAGTAACTAAGATCACTCTTTATAGTTTTTTGTCATATTTTTTTTGGTCTCCCTCTTCCTCTTTGTATATGGGCAAAATCTAATAACTCAATTTTTCTAACTGGAGCTTCAATCGGCCTACGATTTAAAATGTCCAAACCATCTAAGCCGAATTTCTCTAAGTTTATCCTCAATTGGTGCAACACCAACTTTCTTTCGGATATACTCATTTCTCATTCTATCCTTTCGTATATATCCACACATCCACCTTAACATCCTCATTTCTGCAATATTTATTTTATTTGTATATTTTCTCTTTGCAGGTCAGCATTCTGCACCATATATCATCGCTGGTCTTACTACAGTTTTATAAAATTTACCCTTGATTCTGGATGGATTTTTCTATCGCACAAGCGGCACAACACACCAGAAGCATTTCTCCATTTTACCCATCCTGCTTGAATCCTGTTAATAACGTCATTATCTATTTCGCTATCATTTTGTATAATTGATCCAAGGTATCTAAAGCGCTTACTCTTCTTGATAATTTGATCAGCAATTGTCACATCTTCAATATAAGTATTTTTTTATGACAAGTTTTATTAAATTTAATAATCAAAATATATCTAAAAAATATATTTATAATTACTATAATTGCATTAGTTTTTTTTCTTTTTTAGGTCCTAATTTATAATAGTATTGTAAATATTTAAAGAAGGTGCAATTTAGCAATTAAAATTAATAGAATTATCAAAAAGGACATACATGAAATGATTTTGAGAAAGGAGGGACCTGGATGAACGTCTGGCTTTATGGAGCTGCATGGAAATAGGAGGTAATTTAAGGACCCAGATGTAATCGCCTCTTTCAAATATGTAAAAAGAAAAGATTTAAGAAACGATTATATAAATTCCGCTTATTTATTTCTTCCTCCACTCGGTCTGCCACCACTCTTAAATCTGTAGCATCTCTTCCACCCGTTCGATCTCCCATTTCCATCTATTTCTTCATCTTCTTCCTTCGGTCGCCGGAGATGTTCGACGGTTCCTTATCGGATTCAGTTTCTTATGATTGAATTTTTCTTCATCGGAAGAAAGTCTTCAGTTTGATCGCTCTTTTTTTTCCCCTTTTTTCTTTCAGGATTTCGCTGAAAAACCCTCGTTTTTCAACTGATATCCCTAAGTTTGCAATCTTTCTGCCGTTTCCTTGAATTTGTGCTTCCTTTTTTACGATTTGGCGATACGTTTTGTGAACAAAATGGCTCAGGAAGGTTGCGACCTCAACAAAGAGGAGGCTGAGATCCTCAAACAACCTTCTCCTCCTCCTCTTCCTCCTCACCCTTCCCCTTCTCTATCACCATCACATCCCCCTATCTTCCAGAATGAAGCACTACCGGAGGAGCAGGAGGGACCGGAGACTGCATCCGCCGTCGCAGGCTCAAGGAACATCGTGGAGGAATCGCAGCCTCCCGTTCGTCTGGGAAACCGATGCTTTTCCTGTCGGAAAAGAGTGGGGCTCACCGGATTCCGCTGCCGGTGCGGCGAGCTCTTCTGTTCCCGTCACCGATACTCCGAGACCCACGACTGCTCATTCGACTACAAAGCAGCCGGCAGGGAGGAGATTTCCAAGGCAAATCCAGTCATCAGAGCAGCGAAAATCATCAAAATCTAAGGTTTAATTTCTCTCCTTTTCTGCTGCATTTTTTGCTTTTTTTCTTCGTATATCTACTTGCTTTATATGACAACAAACTTTACATTTGATGATTGAAGATATACCCAATTGAGTCAGAGGCATAAACAGTTTATGCATTCTTCTGTAGGCTTTTTCCTTGTTTGATTTGAGTTTTTATTTTGACTTAACTCTGTGATTACTAGACTTGATTGAAAGGGATCTCCCAAGAAACCTGCAGGGGATCAGGCTTTTACGGTGGAGGGATCCTCTATCTTTTGTGTGCTACTTTTAGTCTCTGGTTTATGGCTTTGGATTCTCATCCTTTCATGATGTGGTTTTCCTGTAGCATGTTTACCTTTGCATTTTGCTGCATTGGAACTATCAAAATACTGGAACTTTCCCTACTACCATAAAAAACAAACCAGTAACTGTAGCTCTTCGGCCATTATTCTACTATTCTGCAGCTTTTAGAGGAGATGTCTTCAGTTATTCACAAACTTGCATTGGCCGAAGTCTTGATCATAGGTTGGAGGTAGATAATCATAGTCTGCCAACATTAGATGATCTTGAAATTTCACTTATATAGCTAATTGGTTGGTTACCTTTATCTCCTTGAACTCACAAGCTTTGTAGTTTGGCATGCTTTGTACCCTGTTTCTCTCTAGTACTGTAGTTTATACATTAGTAACAATTAGTAATGTATTTGCTTTCCTAGGCGGCTGCATTGAAACTGTTAAAAGGAAGTTCATGACCATGTTGCTTCAGCTTTTTCTTCTTTTTTTTTGTGTTTCAAATGAATGATTTGAAATTTTCTTCTAAAGGCTTGCCAAATTTCACGCCATGACCTAAAACTTTTCATGCAACATTCTGATGTTACTGAATCTCCCTCACTTGGATAAGTTTTCTATAAAATTGAATTGTTTTCTTGCATATCAGCATCTGTGGAAGCACAATCAATATGATTTATGATATTGGCTACTTTTGCCTGGCTCAAGCATTCGAGCAACTTGCAGTAAGATTCCTTTAATCATTATCTGCAAATGTGTTAATCTTAAGGTTCTATATTTGTGATTATCCTCCATATAGTATTTGAGGTTTCCTATTCTATGCCTCCAGTTGAGGTCATTCCTCGCTTTCTTCTCCTCCTTGAAGTGGGTTTTGTGTTGCCTGGCTTCAAAGCTTTTTTTCTTTGTTGGATCTAGCTGGTAGTTAAATTAACTCTTTCATGAACTTATGTTGGGCTTAGTTGTTTTCAGTGACTAGAGGCCACCTCAAATTTGAATATTTTCAGAGTTTAAGCTAGCTTGAAATTGGCTCATAACTAGAATCATTTCCAATTCCTATCTTGCTCAAGTGCTGGCCCTAGGTGGAGCGAGTCAAAATCTAGTCCCAAGCTGTTTTAAGTCCAGGCTTAGAATTAGAGTATGTCTAACTTAGCCAATCTAGACCACTATAATTTTATGTAACATGTATATATGTCAGAGCAGCTGCAAGCATGTATTGGATCGAGTCTTGTTAAAATGGAAATTTTGTTGAAATATGAATTTGCGCTTGATTTGATTCTAAATTTTTTGTCAATCTCCTATAAATTAAAAATTCGAGCAATTTTCAAGTGATGATCATATATTTTAAAAATCCTTTCCATTTCGGCGATTGACATGCAGCAAATTGCGTTATTTTTGCTTCAAGGAAGGGAAAAATTAATCGGTGGTGGAAGTGCCATCAAGGGAAACAGCCATAGCAAAGAGCTCAACTTTATTGGGTGGCTCCTAGATGGTGATTGCCATTGAAAGCTCTTGTATTGACCTCTTTGTTTCTAGGTTCCAAGTTGGAGTCTAATGTTATGTATTTAAAATCATCACGATGATGCAGTGCTTTGCCGGTCAATCTGGACCGTCGGTTTGTCTTCAACCATATATATAATATATGTGTGGCTCATCTTATTTGTCTCTATTCAATATGGAGAATTGACCTGACCCCTATGTTGGACCTTCATCTTATACTTTTTTTTCTGCTTTTCATGCGTGAATGGGAGCAGAGTGCAGACTGCAGAGTGGAGGATACGGCTTGCATAAAGAAAAAAGCTTTTAGATGGGGACCTGCACTGCATGCGTTGTTAGGTTTCAAATTTTGGCAAGCCATCGCATCAAGTGAGCAACTCAATCTTTAATGAAACCCTTTTTTTTTTTTATTTATCATCTTATTTTAGGTTTTAGTATTTAGGGTTTAGGGTTTAAATTAGAGTTAAATCCGACTAAGATGGTGTTTGGTTCAATGTGATGTTATGTTATTGAAAATGCGAATTCACTAATATTTAATCGATTCAAATGTGTTAAATAGAATATCAAGATGTATGTCCTCTAACATTATTATGCACTGGACTTATTCAATTAACCTACTTGACTATTTATCTCGATCTTTGATCTATAAAGATTGTTGTTCTAACCACTCCAAGGATAATGAATGAAAGGAAACAAAAGTCGGGTGCTACGCGTCTTCTAACATGACTTTGAGAAACAAATCAAGGAGTCGACATATTATTGCAAGACAAAGGCATCGACTGATCATTATTTTTTCCAAGATTTCAAATGAAAAAGATGGTAATATTAATTGTGCATCCTACACAACATCATATGCAACATTGTTGTAGTAATATTGAGACCTCTATGGTAGCGGCCCCCTAAAACTCGCGAAGTTGGAGCTGGAGTAGAAGGCTCTACTGATGAATAACTAGAGCACTCAGCGTGGGTACGCGAACTCATCCATAGGAATGGTTTGTTAATGCGTGATTTCGTCTTACGAAAGAAGCCTTGGCTTAATCACCCGACGCGCCTTCTCTTAGAGTGCGAGGATATGCCCTATGGTCATAAGAAATGGAGGTAAACAAGGGATTTTACGTGAAAAATCCTCATAGCAAAGGAAACACTCTTAGGCGGCTTGTAATAATACACTAAGTCGAGAGAAAAGAACGGCTAAAATGATATTATTTTTTAGTTTAAAATAATTTTATTTTTTCATTTATTCTAAAAATAATGCAAATTAACTCCAAAGATCTCCCTATCAAACAAAGGCTGCTTCTGGCGCAGAGCACGCTGCACTCTTATCAGCTTTCCTACCTGCAAGCTTATTCTTTCTGGTTGCTTGGCAGTTCACACTGCAAACAGTGCAAAGCAGGCCCAGTCTAAATCATGCACTTATTAGCCGTCTCAAGTTCAAGTGAACTCGTATGATTTTTTTTTGGGCAAATTTCACCCAGGTCCCTGAGTTTAAGGGTTATATCACACAGGTCTACGTTTTTAAAATTTTATCTTCGGGGTCCCTAGGTTTTCAAAAATATCATCTAGGTTCCTTTTTAATTTTTTTATTATTAAAAAATATACAAATTACAATTATACCCTTACCCTCCCTCTCTCCTCCAGATCCGGCCGCCGCGCAACTCCGCGTCGCC
>KZ452006.1:25300-85557 GCA_002786265.1 Apostasia shenzhenica | reverse complement strand
TAAAGATTTTCGATTATTTCAAATGGATGTCAAGAGTGCATTTCTTAATGGCTTTATTAACGAAGAAGTTTATGTCGAGCAACCACCTGGTTTTATCGATTCTTTTTTCCCGGATCATGTATTTAAGCTTAAAAAGGCTCTATATGACTTGAAACAAGTACCCCGTGCTTGGTATGATAGATTAAGTAAATTATTTGTGGACAATGGTTTTATCAAGAGACAAGTTGATACAACACTGTTTACAAGAAAACATGATGAAAATTTTATTGTTGTACAAATCTATGTGGATGACATTATTTTTGGTGCTACTAATGAATTATTGTGTGAAGAATTTTCCAAGTGTATGTCTAGGGAATTTGAAATGAGCATGATGGGAGAGCTTAACTTCTTCCTCAGATTGCAAATCAAACAACTTTCCAATGACATCTTCATTTGTCAAAGCAAATACACAAGAGAGCTTCTCAAAAGGTTTGGCATGGATAAGTCAAAACACATTGGTAAGAAACTTGATGCACAAATAAGGTGAATGGAACCATACGGAAAGCCGCCATCAAGGGTTGCCTGAGAATTGCATTGTAGCCAGAGGGCACGTCAATGAGAATGAAGTCAACTTGCTTTGTCTCCCTCCTGGGACCATCTTCTAGTGCGACGCACAATGTGGTAGACGTCCCTAAAGAAGCTAGACACGGTCATGGAAGGAGGAAGGGGATTGCAGTGGCCCCCATTTCATTGAAGGCTCACAGATAGAGGATGTCAACTGAGCTCCCAGTGTCGACCAGAGTCTGGTGGATGTCGCATCCCTTGATTTCAGAGACGATCACAATGGGGTCGTCGCGATTACCTCCTCCTTCAAGGTCACATATAGTGAAGGTAATGTCAGGTAAAATCGAGGGGGCTTCGACAGCGCATATCTTTGGGCACCTTGGAGTCGGGCAGGTGTAGTCGAAGCCAAAGATCAGCAACACAGCCTTCTTCCCGCTGGCCTTTGATGATGCCAGGACTGATGGCGAGGCCACCGTGGGTTCATCCTAGGGGAACACTACGCCGTCTTCGACGGTAGCTCTTCGAATTTCTTATAGCCGATAAGGAAGCCTTTCTCTATGTATTCATTAACGAGTGCCCGAAAGGAGCGGCACTCATGCAGGAGGTGGTTGTAAAGCTGATAGAATTTACAATATTTGGTTGAGTCTTCGCCAGGTTTGGGTGGTTGCCGGTCACCATGATTCTGGATGAACCCTTTATCCTTAAGGATTGAGAATATCTCCCCAATGATGTACACCGGTGTCGAAGTGCGAGGAGAATCACCATCAAACTTGCCCTTGCCATGAGGGGGGGAATTGACCCTTCAGTGTCAGGGGCTCTTGCAGAGGCAGTAAGGAGGGACTCTTCCTTCTTCCCCTTGGTCACTTCCTCCATCTTGGTGCCTTCCTCCTCCTCACCCTTCTTATCATCACTATGGAGGTCCAACGGAGGGAGAGAAAGGAGGAAGGACTTCCTCTTCTTCTCAGAGGTAGGGATTGGGGCACCTAGGGGAGTAGGTCTATGAACCACCAGGGGTGACTCCCTCACACCTTCAGAAAAGGCCCCGAGTCCGAGAAGAAGCCGCTCAATCTCTTCATCCTTGAGCATGATCTTCCCCGGCGCCAGCTTCTCTCCGGTGGATGTTTCCCCTAACAAGACCACCTCCTTCAACTCCCTATTTTTTTGAGGCATCTTGACAGGAGAATCGGAAACAAGCACCACTTCAGCAGTCTCCGTGCTTAGCGGCTCCTGCACAGACTCCAAAGCTCGAGCCAGGACCCCGGCAACCTTGACTGCCGGGGCTCCGTCTTTCTCAACAAGAACCGCCCCAGCACGTGTCGTCGCCTCCTTCCGCGGCGTCTCCTCAGGCAGCACCTCTGGCCTCTTCTTTTCCGGAGGAGAAACCTCAGCCGGAGTCCCGCCTGCTCTCTTCTTCTTAGAGATGCTCGCAAAAGCATCCCATGCTTCTTCTTCCTCCATCTTCTCTGAACAATTTCTCTCTTGCAGGGGAAGAGCTTCAGGATGAAGGCAAAAGAATACGAATCGGCAGGCGCCGCCCCCATCTTATCCTTGCAGGCCTTGGGCAGCGTGTCCACCCTCGTGACGGTTCGCATTCCAGGACCCAAATCAATATTCGCGCCCTGACAATGCAGGGGGCTGATGTTAACACGTGGTTCCTGCGCTGCATCCGGACCGTATGCATGGCGCCTATCTGGCCTCCACTTAATTGATTAATTTGCTGACTCAGCTCTAGATTTTGCAGGACTTTTGACCAGGTCAAACCTCGGCCACGAGGGTTCAACCTAACCTCGTCCCCGACATCTCAGGACCACTCCTATAACGTCGGGCACGAGGTTACGGAGCAACGCCTGTCACTATCAACTTCACCTAACCACGCCGTTCTCCGTGCGGGCACCCTTCCCCAGAAAACTGCAAATCACGGATTCGCATACTCCGGCCATCGCGGATCCCCAGAAGAAGTACCAGTATTAAAAGTTATCGTCCTCCTTGTACAGCTGCAGTCCTCTCCAGTGGCAGACAAACGGCGCAAACCCAGAGCTTGTCCATTACCTTCTCTCCGAAAAACCAGGGTGAAGCTATGCACTCCATCGACTATAAATACCGCTGAACAGTCCACCAAGGGGAGGAGGAAAAAGAGGGGGGATAGAGAGGAGGATCAAGGAACAACGGCATAAATCGCCCAATTTTTATTGTAGAGAGGCCCCAATTGAGAGGCTTTCCTTCCTTTCCTTTCTTCTTCTTCTTCTTCTTCTTCTTCTTCTTTTCTTTAAGAAATCATTGTACAAGCCTTCAGGGCTACCCTTTTCCCTTTAGTGAAATATCTTTGCCGATCGACCGGTGGATGTAGGGGATTTCCTCCCTGAATCACCTTAAATCTCTGTGTGTTTCTCTGGATGCTCTGAACTGGTTTCTCCCTTGAGCTTTCATTAACAAGCTCACCCCTTTGCGCGCCACCGTCTCCCGGAACTCTCTTTCTCTTTGGTGTTTCCTGAGACCCCCACATCCTACGTCAATAATGCCTATTTATAATTACCCAAAAATTCTTATAGTTATTTACACTAACAGTTAATATAACACTAATTGCATTAATAAAAGTTTTATTTTAAATTTAAATTAATAGTAATTAAGTCCCTCTAATCTATATGCAACTAAATCCCTCTAATTTCTGAATTAATTAAATTAGTTCTCTAATTTGAGATAATATATAATTAGATCTTTTAATATTAATAAAGTGGCTATTTTCTAACTAATAAACTAAGTTAATTAATTTAAAAATTAAATTAATATTTTAGATGAAAATATAGCCTAATTTGACTTATCAATTAAATAAATATATCCTCTATAGGTACTTTAATTAGTACCAAATAACCTATTTGCATTTTACTACAAACAAAAGACTAAATTAATTTAAAAATTAGAGAGATCAAATTGAAAGTAGGCTCAAAATAAAGAGACTAAATTGCTATACACCCTTTAAAACTTTAATCTAAAATAATCTACATGAGAGTTCTGATATTTCTTTCGAGGCATGGTTTGTTTTAATATAAAAACTATAAAAATATAATTTATTGGAGTACTTACATCCAAAGCCATTGTGATACACCACATATTCCATGCAAGCCAATAAAATCGAAAAATGTTTTATCTGAGTCTCTCCAACCCAAAAATTGTTCCATGTCAGTCATTATTGACAAATTTAATCAATTTTCATTATTAAGTTGTAATTTCATTCAAATAAAAACATACTTAGGTATTCATTATAATACAAATTTTAAATGCTTACACATGTTTAAAGGCGCATTTACTTAAATAGAATCACTATTTCATTCGACCTTATTTCTTATGAAATAGCTATTTTTATGTTTCCGATGATAGAATAACTATTTCACAAAAATTTATATTCCACATTTTATAGAATATTCAATCCTTCCACCAACTCAAAAATTAACTATTCATTGTGAGTAAAAAATATTATTCTAAAATTACTCTTATTTGCATATACATATTGTTGACATAGGATATAGGGGATTCCAAGAAACACCGAAAAAGAGAGAGTTCCGAGAGACGGCGGCGCGCAGAGAGGTAAGCATGTTAGAGGAGACTTAAGAGAGGGAGAGAGAGAGAGTTCGGGGCATCCAGAACAGCACGCAAAGATTTAAGGTGGTTCAGGGAGAAGATCCCCTACGTCCACCGAGTGATCGGCGAAGAAGTTTCACTAAAGGAAGAAGGTATCCGTTAAGGCTAATACAACGTTTTGGAAAGGAAAAGAGGGAGAAAGAGAGGGAAAGCTTCTCAGTCCGGGCTCTAATACAGTGAGAATAGGAGAATCCCGCTCTGGCTGCCCTTGTTGATCTACTTGATCCGATCTTTTATCTGTAATCTCTCTTCCCTTTTGTATGAAGAATGTTCAGAGGTATTTGTAGGCAGCGGATGGTGCGACTTCATCCTAGTTTTCCGGAGAAAAGGAGGTGAACAAGCTCTGGGTTCGCGCCGTTTGTTGGCCGCCGGAGGGACCAGAAGCAACAAAAGGAGGATGGTAACTTTTAATATTAGTACTACTCCTGGGGATCCGTGACAACTGAGACATGCGGATCCTTGATTTGCAGGTCTGGAAAAAGTGTCCTCGTACGGGGAACGGCGCGGTCGGACCAAGCTTGATTGTGATAGGCACCGTTTTGTAACATCGGGGACGATGTTACCAGGGATGATCCTGGCTCTTTGTGGATGAGGTTTGAGTGAATCCTCGTACCCGAGGTTTGACCGAGGTCTCACCTGTGAGAACAGATAGATAAATTAGTTTAAACAAAATGATGGCCAAAAGCCAGCTAGGCGCCATGTGTACGGCAAGAATGCAGCGCTGGAACCACGTGTTAACATCAACCCCCCGCATTGTCAGGGCGCAAATATTGATATAGGTCCTGGAATACGAACCATCGCGATAGTGGACGCGCTGCCCGAGACTTGTTAGGATAAGATGGGGGCGGCGCCCGCCGATCTGTATTCTCTTCCTACAGCACTAAAGCACCAGCTCCTGAATTTCTGCAAGAGAGGGTGGATTGTTAGAGAGATGGCTGATAGGAAGAAGTGGGTGACTCTGTCAAGCATTTCTAAGAAGAGAGCCAGCGATCTCCCGGCTGACGCTTCTCCTCCCGAGAAGAAGAGGCTTCTGGAGTTATCTGAAGGATCGCCGAAACTGGCGATGACGGTTCCTGTTGAGGCATCTCAAGAGGAATAAGTGGGGGCTGCAGTTGTGGATCTGAAAGCGGAGGCTCCGTCAGTCAGGGTTGCCACTGTTCTGGCGCAGACGCTGGAGTCTGTGCAGGAGCCGACGGGTGTGGAGGCCACAGAGGTGGTGAACGTCTCTGATTCTCCGGTCAAATCTCCTCCGAAAGCTAGAGAACTGAAGGAGGTGGCTCTAGTGAGCAAAACAGCCGCCGGGAAAAAATTAACGCCTGGGAAGATCCTGCTCAAGGATGAAGAGATTGAGTGGCTCCTTCCTAGGTTCGGGGCTCTTGTAGAGGGTGTGAAGAAGTCACCCCTGATGGTTTGCGGTCCTGCTTCTCTTGGTGTATCACTCCCTCCTCCTGAGAAGAAAAGGAAGCCTCTCTTCCCTTCTTTCCTTCCAGCGAATCCCCGAGATGTCAAGGAAAAGGAAGAGAAGGGAAGAAAGGAGGAGGGCAGTAAGATGGAGGAGGTGATTAAAGGGAAGAAGAAAGTGCCCTACCAGGTTGCTCCTGAAAGCGCCCTTGGCATTGAAGGGCCAGGAGGCAGGATGAAGGGAGCGATCAAGGGGAAGGAGAAAGTTCCTCCGGCTGCCTCCAATGTCACCCCCAACATTGGGGAGACATGGGGCGTACTGAGAGAGAGGTTGTTTGAAATAAGGAGGGAGGAGGAGAAGATCCTATGGAGTACCTCCAAGGTTCTGGAGGTAATAAGAACTCTGAAGGGCAAGGAGGAATGGGAGGCTCGCCACCTTCAAAGGATAGAGGAGTTGGAGGGCGCTTTGTTGCAGGTCACAAAGCGTTCCCAAGGTGATTACAGGGAGGAGCTAGGGAAGTTGTACAAACTGGAAGACAAGTTGGCTTCCCTGGCTCTGAGTAACGCGGAATGGGCCAGTAAAAGTGAGGCTGCGAGGGGAGAGTTCCACCGCAGCCTATCGGATGTGAACCAGGCCCATTCTGCTCATGTCAAAGACCTCCAAAAAAGAATAAAGAAGTTATATGATGAGAATGAGGCTTTGAAAGAGGAGAGGAGCTGGCTAAGGGACGAGGTTGCCAAGGCCAGGGAGGCAACGTTGGGAGCGAAGGAGGTGGCCTCCGAAACTCGTCGCCGGGAGGAGTTGCTGAAGTCTGAGGTTCACTCCTTGCGGGCCTTAGTGGAGAACAGCTCTGGATGGCGGGGACGACGTATGGAGGATCTGAAAGAAGCGGTGAGGAGGGCGGTGAATATTGTCAGCGCCTCGCCGGTGGGTCTCCACGTGAAGAATCAGGCAACTTTTGATGTTCTCCTGCAGACATTGGTCGAGATAAGCATCTTGAACCAAGAGAATATCAGAAGTCCTGCTGTTCTTCCCTTCTGTGGTCCTAAGGGACCAGACAGGTTCTTCGATGCTGACAGCCGCTGCCCAGAGGAGGTTCCTCCAACAAGGTCCTACGTTGGATGGGGATATCACCTATCTCCCCTACGCAGGAGTCCTGAAGAGGGCCAGATTACTCCCCTTGAGGCCAAGTGGCTAGGCCGAAGCGCTCTTCCTGAAGCCCTACAGCAGGATCAGCTAGGGAGCCAGAAGTGATTTGCCTCTGTCTCCTAACTCCTTAGCCTCATCATCAACATAATATTTGAAGGAACCATAGTTGAGGAGAGGAGTTCTGGCAGCTCTGCTGACCGCTGTCAGGAGTGTAATAGATTGGTCTTTCCCTTTTTTTGAGGTTAGCACTATTACACTAGGTGTCTAAGTTCTGAAGCCTTGTATTTTCTTTATTTTTCATGTGCTCATGAGAGAAACATATAAGAGAACAGAGAAAATGAAATTGTAACAAGTTTTATCATTAATGAAATACATTTTTCTTTCAAAAACTTGTTTTGGATGAATTCCGTTTGTGTTTGTTTTTTCTTTCGTGTTTGAAATAGGTACCACGAGATCAGAAAAGAGAGAACAGGAATTCATGAGTGTGAAAGTATAAAACCAATGGTAAATTCTAAGTTAAAAAGAAAAGTTATTATCCTCTTGCACGATTATAAAATATCGGACGATAATAGTAGAGAAGACAATAGAATGCCATTTCAGAACATTGTGCATGATTTTAAATCATCGTGCACGATGTTCAACGAAACGGGGGAAGCGTCGCTTTGATAACTGTGGGCCGCTTTTAATTTTGAACTTGTTAGAAGATACGGACGGTCTGATTGCGTCTGTGCACTAACCAATAAAATCAAACGGTCAGAAGACGAAAAGCCACAGCTGTTTCCCATAAAGGCTTTCCCAAGGGGAAACTGGAGTACTTGTCCGTCTTCTAACCCTAAGAGAGCCTCAGGGATGGTTGAGATTTGTGGTTGAAATCATACTTGAGCGATAGATATTAGGCTAATATGAATACCCCAATATAATTTTAACAGGTGTGAGATTCGCTGTCATAAGAACTTTGGCGTTCACGATATAATCGTTGAGACAGCCCAGATATACTTTGGAAGAACCCAGATGTCTATTTATCAATTGAATCCGTGTGATAAATTTCTGAATGAATCTGTACAAAAGAATCTCATATAAGAAGTATAAAGATGATCTGCCGCCAGGGATCAGGCATAGAATTTCTTTAGATCATCCCCACTCTAAGTTTTGGGGAGTTGGATGCCTTCAGAAGTCATAAGATAGTATGTGGTCCAGCAACCTCGCGCATGATGTAAGGGCCTTCCCAATTAGGTTCAAGCTTGGGAACCCTTAAATTGCTGCCAGCAAGAAGCCGTCGTTTGAGTACCAAGTCTCCTTGAAGAAAGCCCTAGGGCTAACTTTTCGGTTGAAATATCTTTCAACCCGGCGCTTATGCTCCAGGCGCTTGAGTGCAGCAAGCTCTCTTTTCAGCTCCAAGAGGTCCAGATCAATTCGTTGCAAATTATCGTTTTCTCCTATCCAGATTTGCAGATCTTCCAGGTTGAAGTTAGCTGCGGTTTCTACCCTGAGAGAGTAGTGTTCTAACTCAACTGGTATGACCGCGTCCATCCCGAATGAAAGGGAGAAGGGAGACTCCTGAGTAATCTCGGAAGGAGCTGTATTATAAGCCTAGAGAACGCCTGGTAGTTCTTCTGGCCAGCGGGTTTTGGCTCCGTCAAGATATTTCTTCAAGATATTCAGGATGTTTTTGTTAGCGGCTTCTGCCTGCCCATTGGTATGAGGGTGCCAGACGGACGCATACTTGAAGTTGATTTGGTGCTTATCGCAGAAGTCGTGGACCCGCCGATTAGCAAACAGGGTACCATTGTCTGTGATAATCACCATAGGTATGTCGTATCTACAGACGATGTTAGCCCATAGGAAATTTCGATATTTTGAGCAGTGGGATGAGTAAGTGACTTAGCTTCAATCCACTTTGTGAAGTAGTCGACAGCCACTAATATCCATTTGTAGTTCCTCATGGTCGAAGGCATCGAGCCCAGGAAATCCAGCCCCCAAATAGCGAAGGGCCAAGATGAATTGATGGGTTTGAGATAGCCAGCGGGCTGCCTTTGCATGTCAGCGTAGTACTGGCATTGTGAACATTTCTCCACAAACAATTGGGCATCTTTGTGGATATTTGGCCAGAAGAATCCCTGGCGTAGGATTCGCATGACCAGACTTCTGCCACGAGCATGAGTTTCATATTCCCCTTTGTGCACAGCCTCCATGACTTCTTAGGCTTTCTCAGGCCTCAAGCACTTGGTGAGGGCTTGGCATAAGACCTTCTGTAAAGCTCCCCATTGATGAGGGTGTACTTGGCACAATCAAGCTTCAGTTCCTTCGCCTCTTGCCTATTGTCGGGCTGGGTCCCATCTTTCAAGTAGTTGAGGATCCTGTCCATCCAGCAAGGCGGACGCTCTCCAGAGTGGATTTTCGCGCATTCCAAACTTGGTCTTTCAAAAACTTGAGTTCGGCAAAGGTCGGGGAGTCCCACCTTTGCGAGCTGGTTTGCCACTTGGTTCTCTTCTCTTGGAATATGCGTCAGGGAGAAATCTTCGAACTGAGAGATCAAGGACTGGGCTTGCTGCAAATATTTTTTCAGAATCTCGTCCTTTGTTTCGAAAGCATGATTCACCTGGTTGATGACCAGTTGGGAGTCACTGAATGCCCGTATATACTTTACGGCCATGTTGAGTGCGAAGTTCAGCCCTGCGATGATAGCTTCATATTCTGCTTGATTGTTGGTGGCCTTAAACTGAAGTATCATGGCCTAGTGCAAGGTGACTCCCATTTGGCTGGTTAGGAGAATCCCAGCCCCCTGGGACTGCGATCCAGATGCACCGTCGACATGAAGGGACCAGAGGTTTGTCCGATGTCTGGCGAGCGGTGGCTCCGAAGTAGAAAGTTCAGCAATGAAGTCTGCCAGCGCCTGAGCCTTGATTGCTGTCAGTGGGACATACTTGATGTCATACTCGCCCAGCTCAATGGACCATTTAAGCAGCCTTCCCGAGACCTCAGGGGTGTGCAGTATCTTTAGGAGCGGTTAATCAGTGACAACCTGAATAGTGTGGGACTGAAAATATGAGCATAGTTTCCTTGCCGTCACCAGGAGAGCCAAAGCAAGCTTTTCCAGTGTGGGGTACTGGCTTTCAGCATCTAGGAGTATGTGGCTGATGTAAAAGATCGGATGTTGTACCCCCTTATCGTCATCTATGAAGACCGCTGAGACTGCAGTGTCAGACACACCCAGGTATAAAGACAGGGCTACCCCTTCCTTGGGTGTCACTAATACCGGAGCCGAGGTAAGATATTTCTTCAGTTCTGTGAAAGCGGCTTCGCACTTGTTGGTCCACTGGCCCCTCTTGTTGTTGCGCAGGCATCGAAAGAATGGCGCACATCGATCCCCGACTTTTGAGATGAATCTGCCAAGGCTGTTGATCCGCCCCGCCAGTTTTGAATCTCTTTTGTTATTTTAGGAGAGGGCATGCTTAGGATCGCCGAGATTTTATCTGGATTGGCTTCTATTCCCCTGGCTGACACTAGATAGCCCAAAAACTTTCCTGAGGCCGCACCGAAGGTGCACTTTGCAGGATTAAGCTTAAGGTTAAACCTTCGGAGGGTGTTATGTGTCTCCCTGAGATCGTTGAGGTGTCCCTCCAAGGTTTTGCTCTTGACCAGGATGTCGTCGACATATGATTCAAGATTCTTCCCCCTTTGGTCCCTGAAGACGGCATCAATCATGCGCTGGTAAGTAGCACCGGCATTCTTGAGACCAAAGGGCATGACGTAGTAGTAGGTGCCGAAGTCAGTGATGAAGGCAATCTTCTCTTCATCTTCTTTGGCCATCTGGATCTGATGGTACCCAGAGAAAGCATCCAGGAAGCTCATAATCTCGTACCCGAAGGTACGGTCTACCATCGTATCAATGCGAGGGAGAGGGTAAGTATCTTTGGGGTAGGCCTGATTCAGTGTGCGAAAGTCTACGCACATTATCTACGTCCCGTTGGCCTCTCACCATGACGACGTTGGTGAGCCATTGGGGGTACTGAACCTCCCTGATGTAACCAGCTCCAAGTAATTTGTTGACTTCTTCTCTGATAGCGTCCTGCCTCTCCCCTGCCATTACCCTCTTCTTCTATGCTATGGGAGAGGCAGTACTAGATATGTTCAGATGGAGCTCGCAGACTGCCCTGTCAATGTCTAGAACACTTCAGTAGACCATGCGAAGGCGTCAATGTACTCAGAAAGCAAGGCGATGACGTCTACCTGCTGTTTGTCATTCATTGAAGAAGATATGTTTACAATTTTAGAAGAATCTCCCCCCCACACCCAAGGTTACATTGATGATCCCCTCCTGCGGTACAACTGGTTAAGATTCTCTGGGATCCAATTGATCGACGACGAGCTGTGCGGCGATCTGGAAACACCGGGTAGCCTACCTGGCATCTCCTCTGATGGTGACAACGTCATTGGAGGTGGGAAACTTTGCGCATAGGTGAGGCATGGAAATCACCATCCCAAAGGAATTGAGTGTTGTCCTTCCAAGGATGGCGTTACAGTCTGACTTAGCTCTGATGACAGCGAAGTTTACCATATTTATGGCGTAACCGTTGTCATCGCCAAAGGAGACGGTCAAGGTAATGAACCCCAGAGGTTGAACCCTCTCCCCAGAGAAACCGAGTAGGGTAGTTCCAGCGCGGAGGAGGTTTGCCTCTTTAAGCCCCATCTAGAGGAAGGCAGATTCGAACAAGATGTTGGTGGCACTCCCAGAGTCGAGGAGCACTCGCCGAACATCGAAATCAACTATGCAGGCAACAACCACGATCGGATCCTTATGTAGATTGCCCTGCCGGGGGAGATCTTCTTGGCAGAAAGTGAGAGGAATGGACGAAGAATGTTGCTCAGAGATACCGCCAACCTCGGCTTCTTGGCGGCGAGCAGTAGCAGGGTCAATGCTAAAGATGACATTAATCGTCCTGGCGGCAGGGGGGTAAGAACGCCCTTGTTGGCTCGGACCTGGAGATGGTAGAGCTTTGGCAGGGGCCCCAGCGACTTCGGGGGCCTTTTCCTTCTGGGCAGCAGTGAAGGTTGGCGCCATCTGCATGAATTCTTCCAGCTTGCCTTGATCCACCAGTTTGTCAAGCAAGGCTTTGAGGCCTCAGCACCTGTGAAGCTTGTGCCCGTAGTTCCCGTGGAATTCATAATAATTGTCGGGATCTACTCCGACTGGAGGCGCTAGCTTGGGGCCGACAGGTCTGACCCAACCTTGTTTGACGGCCGCCGCATAGACCTCAGGGAGCGGTTGAGAGAAGAAATGCTTCTGATGTTGGATGTGTCGTGGCTTCCCTTCATCTCGATCACGACTCTTGGCCACATGTATCTTCGTGGTCGGGGGTTCATCACCCCGATATTTCCTCTTTCTCTTCTCCTGCTTGACTCTAGAAATATCGAGGGGAGAGGACTCAGCATCCTCGAGGAGCATAAATTGGCTGGCTCTAGCCACTAGCTCTGGGTAACTCCGAAGCTTGGCCAGCTGGAGGGACTTGGATAAATCCCCCACCTTGAGTCCCCTCCGGAAATCGACATCTTCAGCTTCTGCAGCGGCGACGAAGAAGCGGTTGGTGTAATCCCGGAGGCTCTCTCTCTCGCCTTGCTTGATGCTGGCGAGCACCATGTCGGAGATGACCATTCGGGTCTGACCGATGAAACGGGATATCAGCTCCCATTTCATGTGTTCATAGGAGGAGATATGACCCTTGGGTAGCTTGATGAACCAGCTAAATGCCGCCCCTTTCAAGGTGTTGGCTAGGAGGTGGCACTTAGTGGCTTCGTCCGGTTGGCGATAACGGATTGCGGCCTCAAACCCCTGAACGTGCTTGCGGGGGTCGGTCGCGCCTCTGTAGGCCTCAAGCCTTGGCGGGCTGAAGTCTTCTGGGATTGGGGCCAACCGGATGGCGTCGATAAAAGGAGCATTGCCATCCATCGGTCCAAAGAAGGGGTCAGGCCTATGATGAGGGGCCTGAGCGCCTGGAAAGAGGGGATCTCTTCCGGCAAGGAAAGGAGGGAAAGCAGGTGGAAGAAAAGCGGGTTGTGGAAGAGGATTCTGGTGTACCTCTTGGAGGCGAAAGGGGCGTCTGGGCGGTTGAGAAGAGCCGGACGTCTGAACGGAAGGCGCTGCGACAGGAAGAGCGGGAGCAAGAGCCTCGACGACCAGAGGAGGGGGTGCGGGGGCCGCCGCTACCGGCGGAAGAAGCTCTGGGGCCGCCACAACCGGTGGAAGAGGAGTAGGAACCGCCGCGACAGGCGGGATAGGAGCAGGGGCCGCCGCGACCCGTGGGAGAGGAAGTACTGCGCATACTAGCTGGGTCTGCCTGAAAATCACGGCCTGTTGTGCTGTGAGGCTAGTGACCAGGTCAGTAAAATTTGCCAGCATCCCCTGAAGTTCTGAGACGCGGGTTCCTCTGGAGGAGGAAGCAGATTTGGCGTGACGCCGAGAAGTTGAGGCCGAAGCCATGTCGTCTAGCGCCCGAACGGAAGGTTCTCCTGCGTGCGTACTACGAGCAGCTGAGTTGGTTCGACGCGTTCTGGCCACCATCTTCCCAGGGTCTCAATGAAAGCACCAGAAGATGTTGACGTAGGATATAGGGGATCCCAAGAAACACCAAAAAAGAGAGAGTTCCGGGAGACGGCGGCGTGCAGAGAGGTAAGCCTGTTAGAGGAGACTTAAGAGAGGGAGAGAGAGAGAGTTCGGGGCATCCAGAACAACACACAAAGATTTAAGGTGGTTCAGGGAGAAGATCCCCTACGTCCACTGAGTGATCGACGAAAAAGTTTCACTAAAGGAAGAAGGTATCTGTTAAGGCTAATACAGCGTTTTGGAAAGGAAAAGAGGGA
This sequence comes from Apostasia shenzhenica, assembly GCA_002786265.1. Lineage (NCBI taxonomy): Eukaryota > Viridiplantae > Streptophyta > Magnoliopsida > Asparagales > Orchidaceae > Apostasia > Apostasia shenzhenica. The sequence continues at coordinate 71,969 of KZ452006.1, read as the reverse complement.
GAAAGAGAGGGAGAGCTCCTCAGTCGGGGCTCTAATACAGTGAGAATAGGAGAATTAGGGAAGCTGCTCTGGCCACCCCTGTTGATCTCCTTGATCTGATCTTTTATCTGTAATCTCTCTTCCCTTTTGTATGAAGACTGTTCAGAGGTATTTGTAGGCAGCGGATAGTGCGACTTCATCCTGGTTTTTCGGAGAAAAGAAGGTGAACAATCTCTGGGTTCGCGCCTTTATTGGCCGCCAGAGGGACCAGAAGCAGCAAAAAGAGGATGCTAACTTTTAATATTGGTACTACCCCTGGGGATACGTGATAGCTGAGGCATGCGGATTCTTGATTTACGGGTCTGGAAAAAGTATCCTCGTACGGGGAACGACGCGGTTGGACCAAGCTTGATTGTGACAGGCACCGTTTTGTAACATCGGGGACGATGTTACAAGGGATAATCCTGGCTCTTTGTGGACAAGATTTGACTGAATCCTCGTACCCAAGGTTTGACCGAGGTCTAACCTATGGGAACAGATAGATAAATTAATTTAAATAAAATGAACGCCAAAAGCCAGCTAAGCGCCACATGTACTGCAGGGATGAAGCGTTGGAACCACGTGTTAACACATATATAATATACACATACACATATATATACATATATATACATATATACTGACTTAAATTATATTCATTTAATTATTTGTGCAAATTTAATTTTTTTGATAGAAGTGTAAAATTAAATTTAATAATAATAAATAATGCAAAAATTCATTAAATTATATTTATGAGTATTTTAGTACTTTTTTTATTCACTTCTTATCTCATATTTTATTTCATCTAACTAAACAAAAAATTATCATTTCATTCTCTTTGGAATGATAATTTTATTTCTATAGAATAGTAATTTTATTCCAATCTTATATCATTCCATTGAAGTAAATATACCATAAATATAACATAACAGCAAAATTTGATGAAATCCATAAAACAGGACCAATGTGAAAATTTCTAGGCAAGCAAGAGTAAAGCATTTTTGAATTTACCAACCTACACAAAATAAGAGGTTGACATCTCTGAGTTTGGCAATGGGCTAAAAATCATAACTAAAATTAGTCATGGCCAAAATCTTAAATTTATTTAAAAAAAAACTTAAAAAATTATTTTATATCTTATCTCACATAAATTTCAATATTAAATAATCACTTTATTTCAAATTCAACACAATTTTCAATACATCAATCAACTTTATTTCACATCCTACACAATTTTTAATATAACCAACTTACTTTATTTCACATCATACACATTTTTTAAAAATGACTAAAAATTTCAACCAAATCTTCTTTTTTTTCTTATTACCAAACAGAGCCTCACAGGCTCACATGTAATTTCTAGAAGCCTCTATGAATGAATTTGCTTTGCATGAGAATTGAGATACAATAATTCAAAAAAAAAAAAAAAAAGATTTGAGATACACAATATGATTCAAGTTAAACTTCCAAGCAAAAGAACACAATATAGAGCAGGTGAGAAGACTCACATGTCACACATCTCTGAAAAGAAGCTGGAATTTTGGAATTCTTTCTGGAGGGAGTGGGCAGGTAACTATAAACTTACCTTTCATTGCTCCTCGATATATAGCCTGCCAGCAAAATGCTTACAATGCATAATCATAGAAGTCATCATGAATAACATATCCATTTGATCTGTAAGACATACGACAAGATTGAATTGACTATACATTATATCTACTTATCATTTATTATTAAGGGTTAATTACTGAAAGATTTCTATAAATAACTCATAATTACTGTTTAGTTCACAGTTTGGGATATTTTGTTTTAAAATTTTAAAAATCTCAATTTTTTCCCTGCCCTCTCTCTCTTCTCTCTCGCCAACAGCAACCTTGCCCGACCACAGAGCTCTCTCTTTCTCTCCCTCTCTCTCCCACGAGCATGCACCTGCGAGGAGGGTGGCGGGTGCCCCTCCTCTCTCTCTTAATCTAGGACCGATGAGCTGCCAGCAGCAAGGCGTCGCAAAAGGATCCTCTTTATAATATTAGGTAAATTGTAAGAATCTTTCAGTAAGTTTTTGAAAATTGTGAACCAAATAGTAATTATGAGTTAACTATAGGGAGCTTTCAGTAATAAAGCTTACAATTAATGATGTTGTTGATGTGGTGGTTGTTTAACCTAACTGTATCATTTAACAAGAAGTAGGAAATTAAGACAGGAGCTCAACCCCAAGAAGCGCAATATTCAAATCTATCACAATGAAGTAAGTGGCAGAAAAATAATTTCCAAAGCCAACCTGCCCCATTTAAGAATCTAGTCATTTTTTGTGATGTGAACCCAACTCATCCAACAAACGCAATTTATTTGGTTAAAGGTCGTTAAACTGACACCTATTGAAGACCAATACTACTATTTCAGAAGAAAGCCATTTAGACACATCCGTGCTAATCAAACAAATGACATGTTTCTACAGACAGAAACAACAACTCACCTCCACGACATCAATAAAATCTTGCTTGCTTTGGAAAGAGCCCACCCATTTAGTATGATCAGCGCTTCTGAAATCATTCATAACCAACTTTTAGTGTCTTTGAATTCAGGTTACATAATAAAACTAAAACTGCAACTAGAAAAACAAAGGTATGAAAATGCTTCCAACAATCGGTTACATGGACAGCAAATGTAGAAAGGATGACTTAATCAAAATAAAACCATGACAAACACAATAAAAAAATTATTTATATACGCAACTCAGGGAAGCAAATTGAAAAATGAAGCACAAAATCTTTGGTGTTGAAGTAGCAAGGAATGACAAATCTGTAAAAATCAAATACCTTTTTCTATTCCCCAGAACTTTCACATTTAATTTGATATGACAAACAGCATACATGAATGTTGATACTAGATTTCGGATAGCGTGTTGATGAGAGGAGAAAAAGAAATTGGGGGACCAATAGTTATGATGTTCAGACATCCAGACGAATACTATATTCGTCCCCCCTCCAAAGTTCTGTCCAGATGTACTTATAGATGAGCTATAATGAGATACAATGAGTTTTCGGACCAGAATATTATAATTATTGGCCCCATACCATCCAGCCCCATGCCGTCCAGCCCATGCTTGCCGGCCCTGAGTAGACCGTAGATAGAGGCGAGGGCACGCAGGTTCTTGATCAGCACGACTGGCGGGGGTCTATATTGAGCATCGTGCTAACGTGGCAGGCAACACTGGGCTGGGGCAGCTGCGAACATTGTGTCCTAATACCGCTGGCCTTGACTGCATGGGTAGTTTGACGTGGGGCGTATGTTAATGGCCATTTGTCCAATGCCTTTCGTCTTCAGTCCGTCGCCGAACTCTTCTTGAGCTCTTGCCATGTGAGCTTTCATGTGTACGCCCCAGATGTGCTGGTGCGGATCCAGATACAACATGCCGCTCCACTAGCTTTGCTGTGAAGCACATTGATGCGCGTGCCTCCCTCTGCAGCCGCCACTTAAGCGGCAGGGCTCTTTATAAATCGCTCGTGGGCCAGTGCTTAGAACCATTTTTTGGCTGTAAAAAAAATCCAGAGAAAAATATCTTTGTATGACAACATGTCGGAGGACGTGGAGGACGAGATCCCGCTTGCCAGGCGCTCTTCCCAAGTGGATCAAGCGCCACCTAGGAGGCCCGCAGTTTGCGAGGAGGCCTTGAAGAGTCCTCGGATTAATCTCTCCAGTTCGGGGAGGACTGCTGCCGAGACCAGCGGTTCGAGGGGTGCTACGCGCGCTACGCCAAGACCTTTCGGGGGGGAAGCGAGGGTGGACGCGTAGTCACGCCAACAAAGTGCCGCCTGCCGGGGAAGCTGGGGTAGCCTTGCCTCAAGCTCCTCCTCTTGCTGTGGAGATTGCCAACGTTCTGATGCAGGACCACTGGTCGTCCGCATCCGTTCCACCTCCTCCAGCTCCGGCAGCTGGCCCAGCTGTCTCGACGGCGCCGACCCAGCCAGAGGCCATCTCCGAGGGCTCCGCCGCGCAGGTTTTTGCTCACAACATCTGTCGTCGTCTCGACCAGATCGAAGGGCGCACCGCAAGCGGGGAGCAGGTGGCGGCGCTCAAACAGAAGATCGACGAGGCTCTAGCGCTCCTACGGAGTTTGGAGCCCACGAAAGCGGAGAAGGCGATCACCGAACTGGAGTCGAAGTGTGCTAAGCAAGAGAGCGATTTGGAGGCGGCAACGACGCAGATCGACCTGCTCAAGAAGGAGAAGTCTATTTGGGGTCGCCCGGGCTATTTGGGGTCTCCTCTCGGCGCCGGAATTCCGACTTCCTTCCCCTAAAGGTCTTTTTTTTTTAATGAATGAATGAATAGCATATAAAGAAAAAGAAGTTATTTAATGAAAATGCCTTTTTAAAGTGTCATTGGTATTTTGAATTTCGCGATCTGACTGTTGAGGGAATCAAGGGGAGCGTCTAGTAGGCCCAGATTTCTAGGTTGATGGATCAGACGTCCAGATTTCTCTCTTAGGGAGTGGAATCGTTAGGCGAGGGCTATAAAGGATCGCGGGGCTATAGTGGTCCCCACTTCTGCTTCTCTGTGATCGCGATGGCCAAGAAATCGTGGAGTCGGGCGAAGAAGATGTGGGAGGATTTCCATCAAGGGGCAGGAGAGCTATGATGCCTTCCTCCGCATCGAATGGGAGGATTTCGGTCAAGTGGCCGAAGAGTTATGCTGCCTTCCTCCACATACCTTCGATCCGGAGGTGGAGCAGGTTTGGGGGAGAGATCCTGAGGTAGGGATGGAGTTCCCTTCAGCAAAGGCGACATTCACGTCTTTGCCGAAAAGGAAGATGGAGGTCTGCCTCCACCACCTCGCGGCGGGAGTTTCCTCCACTTTCAGCCGGAGTTTGTGAACGTCTTCAACCACTTTGGCATCGTCCCCATGCAGCTCCCACCGAACGCAGTGACAATGATTTATTGTCTCATTAAAGAGTTGCAACGCCTAGGGATCCCTTGGGATATTGATATCTTTAAAGCAGTCTTTCGATGGGAGGCGAATCCCTGTCTACACGGGTGTTTCGTCCTAAAAGATAGGTATTGCCAGGTGTTTAAGGTAAAGGACACCGGCTTTGCAGATTGGTACAAGCGGTTTTCTTCGTCGATCCCAGGGCAGTGAGTTTCGTTGTCTCCCGGAGAGTCGGCGAAGCGCTGTTCGTGGGGGAAGGGATCGGCTTCAAAAGCCCCTACTTCCGAGCGGTGGACGTGATCCGAAAGCACATCCACGATGCGGAGGATTACTTACAGGAGTTGGAAGATGGTGCGCTGATTTACACAGGTAAGATTTTCTTGAGCTTCTCTTCGATCTTAGTTTGGTGCTAACGTTTTCTTGACAGGCCGCCCGCAGCTCAAACTGGCGTGGTTCCGCCTGTGCCAGATTGGGAGCAAAAGCGTTCCTCACGACAGGACTGGCCCATCTCAGCCGCTGGCTTAGAGGAGGAGAGCGGCCCCAGCGGAGGGGCTTTCTTCGGCCAAGGCCGCCGCATTCGAAGGGGACGCCCCTGATCTGACGTATATTAATGATATCCAGGTCAATGAATGACAGCGTCGAAGAGGAGCGTGAGGGCAGCGAGCGTTTCAGGGATACTCACGCCGAAGGAGAGGCAGCCTCGAATGAGCAAAGTGCCGAAGGATCTGAGGAGGCTCTTAGGAGTGGCCTCCATTGTACGTCCCCGAACGAGGGAGCCCGAATTCAGTGACCCGCCTTAGCGCCAGAAGTGCGGATTTATCCAAGGCGGTAAGTCCTTTTACACAGTCTCCTCGGGTTAGGTCCATTCTGACTTCTCTTTTTTTCTTTTTTTTTTTTTACAGCTCCAGGAGGTGTAGGGGGAGCTCAGAAAGGAGGTGATAGCACAGGAGAGGAGGGCCAAGGAGTTGGAGCGCCTGGAATCAGAGCGCCAGTGCCTCCTCGCCGAAAAGCGCCTTCGCTCGACCATGTCGAGCCTCGAAGAGTCCAACCGCAGGGACGCTGAGCTCCAGCGGCTCCAGAATCGCGAGGAGGCCCGCCAGGAGGGAGTCGTTGAAGTTCAAAACGATCATCAAGGAGGCCCTAGAGAGCTCGGTCAACATGCTTGGTTCGGCTCTCCTTGATCGGGGGATGGTGAGGCATGAAGACCTCAAAGGGCTAGATATGGACGAGTGCAAATGTCCATACTTCAAGATGTCCGGAGAGCGATTAGAGGAGTTCGCTTTCGTGTCACGCCTGAAGGTACCCGTCCCTCCTACCGAGGCTGGGATGGCGATGATGGAAGAGGTCGCCGGAGGGAGTCATGTGCTGGAAGAAGGGTCAGATGTTCGGGAAGAGGATGCGACAGAGGAACCGCTAGCCATGCCACCTCTTCACTCGCGGGATCCGCTGGAGGGGGTCCCTCGCACCCCGAGTGCCGACATCGAAGTGGATTCCCCCTCGGAGACTTCGAAGAGGGCTAGTGAGATGCAATTTTTTGCTCCTTTTTATAATTTAGAACAGTTGTAAAGAAATTTTGTTGATAGAAAAAATATTTCTTTATTTGTGTTGTCTTTTCTTTTCGAACAATGACTTTGATGTGACTGGATGCATGTCTTTAGAGGTTAAAAATTTGCTAAGTTAGGATGAAATAACTTAGGACTTCGAGAAGGGGTGTGCCCCTTGACTGTCAATCACCTAGATACTTGGAATTTAAGTGGCCTAGGACTTCGAGAAGTGGTGTGGCCTTGGCTACCAGTCGCTTAGGCAAAGTTAGAATTTTGAGTGACCTAGGACTTCGAGAAGTGGTGTGGCCTTGGCTACCAGTCGCTTAGGCAAAGTTAGAATTTTGAGTGACCTAGGACTTCGAGAAGGGATGTGCCCTTGGCTGCCAGTCGCTTAGGCAAAGTTAGAATTTGAGTGGTCTGAGACTTCGAGAAGGGGTGTGCCCTTGACTGCCAATCGCTTAGGCACTTAAAATTTGAGAGAGTGTTTCGCATTATAGCTATGGCATTGCGAAAGGGTTACAATGTTCATGAATAGAATTTTCTAAGATCATTGCCGCTCCATGTCCTAGGAAGGAGGGTGCCATATTGTCATGCAAACTTGTAAGTGTTCGAGCCCAGTACATTGCGGATGATGAAGGGGCCTTCCCAATTGGAATCAAGATCCCCTGATGCCATGTCCCTTCCGGCAGTTCTTTTTAGCTTCAAAACAAGGTCGCCTTCTTGGAATGGCCTTCTCCAGACGTGCTTGTTGTAGTATTTTGTGATCTGCCGCTTGTGCTCGGCTTGCTGGAGTGTGGCTAATTCCCTATTTTCTTTGAGAAGGTCGAGCACGAGTCTTCTAGTATCATCGTTCTATTGTTGCCATTCAAGGAGAGCGTAGGGTTCGAAGCCGCTAGCATGTTCGACACAGAAGGAGTAGACCTCCAATTTGACCAAGATGAGTGCTCCTCGTCGAAAATGAGTGAGTACGGCGTTTGACCCGTGGCAGCCGTTGGCGGGCAGTTGAGTCCCCAGATTACTGCTGGTAGTTCAGTAGCCCAAGATGACCCGGCTTTTTTGGTTTCTTTAGCGTGTTAAGTTTTTGTTTGTCGCTTCGGCTTGCCCATTCGACTGAGGATGACGAACTGATGCGAATTTGAGATTGATGCTATTTTCGGAGCAGAGATCTCGAATGACGCAGTTGGTGAAAGTCGTTCTATTGTCGCAAATCAAAGAGAGGGGAATCCCAAATCGTCATATGAGTTGTGTCCATATGAAGTTTCTCACACCCGCGTCGGTCAGCTGCGGCATCGCACTGGCCTCCACCCATTTGGAGAAATAATCCATCGCCAAAAGCACGTGTCGCAGATTCCTGCCGGATCTCGGAAAAGGTCCCAAGAAGTCAAGCCCCCACATCGAAAAGGGCCAGAAGCTTACTAGGGGCTGCAGGTGCACCGCAGGTTGCCTTGGGATATTCGAGTAGGTTTGACATTGGGGGCACCTCCTACTAAACTCTTTGACATCCTTGTGGATGCTTGGCCAATAGTATCCCTAGCGCAGGACCTGCAGGGCGAGGTTCCATCTGGCGGTGTGAGTCCCGCATTCACCAGAGTGGATCTATTCGAGGACAGTCCAGGAGTCCTCTATGCGTATGCACTTTGCCATGGGCCACGAATAGTTGCACCTGAATAGTTGCCCCTGCGATAAAACATACCTCGCGGCCTTTACCCGGAGTTTTCGAGCCTCATGTCTGTCCGTTAAGAGTTTCCTTGTCTGCTGGAACCACGAGATTTCGTCCATCCAGCTTTCGAGATTGGGACTGACATTGAAAACCTCACGATCTTCGTAGGCTGGGGCCAAGATGTCTTGAGCGTCCCCCCTTCTTTCTTTGGCCAATTCGTCCGCAAGAGAATTTATTTTGCAGGGGATGTGAAGTAGGAGATCCTGGGCGAAATACTGCAGGAGGCTCTTGGCCAGCTGCAAATACTTCTTGAGTATCTCGTCCCTCGTCTGGTAGGCCCCCCTCAGCTGGTTTATCAGCTTGGAGTCGCTGTATATGCGGAGGTACTGTGCTCCAAGACCTCTACGAACTTAAGTCTGATGATGAGGGCCTCATACTTGGCTTGGTTGTTCATGATAGAGAACCGTATCTTTCCTGATCTTTGGAGTCGGATCCCCAAGAGCTAGTGAGGACGATGCCGATCCCTTGAGTGTGTTCCCCAGAGGCTCCGTCGACATGGAGAGTCCAGAGAAGTTAGTTCTCTAGAGGTTCTGGTTGTTCTATGGTGGCTAGTTAGACAACGAAGTCGGCAAGCACCTGGCTCTTCGAGGCCAATCTGGAAAAAAAATCTACATCAAAATTTGAGAGCTCAACGACCCATTTCTGCAATCTTCTGAAGACTTTGGGGAAGTGGAGCACCCTACAAAGGGGTTAATCAGTCACCACCTTGATGGAGTGGGCCTGGAAGTAATGGCGCAGCCTGCGGGCGGCAACTATTAGCACAAAGGAGAGCTTTCCAAGAGGAGGGTACCTCAACTCAACGCCATGCAAAAGGTGGCTAACGTAGTGAATAGGGCGCTACCGACCAGCTTCTTCGAGGATAAGGACCGCCGATACTGAATTGTCGGTGGTGCTGATGTAGAGGAGGAGATCCTCGCTTGGGATCGAGGTGGAGAGGAGCAATGGCAAGAGCAGATACCTTTTCAGCGACTCGAAGGCCTGTTGGCAATCGTCGTTCCAGGCTGCATACTCTCCTCGAAGGACCTTGAAAAAAGGGAGGCACCATTCTCCAGATCTGGATATGAACCTGTTGAGAGCGGTGACCCTTCTGTTCAACTTTTGTATGTTCGCGGTTATTCGCGGCGGGTCCATATCAAGGATTGCTTGTATCTTTTCGGGATTTGCCTCAATCCCCCTGACTTACACCATATGACCTAAGAATTTGTCGCATCCTGCTCCGAAAATGCTCTTTAAGGGATTCAACTTGATGTTGTAGGTACGGCAGATGCCGAGCGTTTCGCAGAGGTCATTGCGTGTTCCTCCCCATTTTGACTTTTGATTAGGATATCATCCACGTAAGCTTCTACGTTGCGCCCATTTTGGTCTTTGAAGACACTATCAACCATCCGCTGATATGTTGCCCCGCATTCTTCAAGCCGAAAGACATGACCTTGTAGCAGAAAGTTCCCTGATCTGTAATAAATTAAGTATGCTTCTCGTCTTCTTCTGCCGTTTGAATTTGGTGATAGCTGGAGAAGGAGTCCACAAAGCTCATTACCGAGTACCCCGCCGAAGAGTCGACGAGTCTATCTTCGACAAGGGTAGAAATCCTTGGGGCAGGCTTTGTTCAGGTCGGTGAAGTCTACACACATTCGCCATTTTTCTGTGCTCTTCTTTACGACTACGACATTCGCCAGCCATGTCGGATACGCAATTTCCCTGATGAAGTCCACTGCGACGAGTTTTTCAACCTCCAAAATTTTTTTCTTTTGTCTGACGGGAGCTGCATTGGTTTTAAGGCTCAACTTGTGTTCAGCAACGCTCCGGTCTATCCCAGGCATGTCACCGAGTCTCTAAGCAAAGACATCGAAGTACTTAGAAAGCAGCGCTGCTAAAACAAGCTTTTCATTTTCAGGAAAGTCTTTAGAGATTAGTATAGATTTTCCGTCAAAGATGGTTACATGGTCATTTTGGTCAGTAGGAGGTGGAGTGTGGCCCCTGGGGTCCAGGTGATCTGTGTGGAGGCGAGAGTTGACCTTGAAAGATTTTCTGGCTACCACTGCGTTGCCCCTAATGGAAGGCGGAGGGAACCATTTGGAATGCCGCCATCGAAGGCCGCCCGAGAATTGCATTGTACCCTGAGGAAAATTGTGTACATACTTCGTTTTATACATATATATCATAAGCCGATTGAATCTCAAGTAAAAAATTTTGGTTATTGGATCTTGTCCATGTAAAAAGAGGATGAGGAAGAATAAAAAAGATATAATTAGACACTATAAGAAATGGCTTTACATACTTTGAGCTAATAAAGAGTATAATGTAATAAAAATAAAAAATTCATGTAGTAGCTGACCTCATCTAATGGATAAAGAACTAGTGGTGGTTGTCATTGAAGTTGAGATATAGTATAATGAAAACAAATGATTCATGTAACCAACCTCACCTAACAGGATAAAAAATTAGTGGTGGTTATTATTAAAGTTGAGATCTTTCAAATTTAGGAGAATGATGTAGAAACAGAAATTTCAAAAATTAAGTTTGAACTTTTTTTACAATAAATAAATGAATTTTAAATTAGTTTAATTGAAAAAAAAATTAGGCAATAATTATCAAAAAGCAATTGGATAAGTTATTTGTTATTAAACTATATCTAAAATTTTTTATTATTAATTAATTTGTCTCCTCATACTATGTGTTGATCTCTTTTTTTGGTGGATGTCCAACTACGTGATTGTTGCAATGAATTAGTTTGATTTGATTAGGGGATGATTTTTCTAAGGAGATTTACATAAATGACATATAAAACTAACATATCTACTTCTTAGGCACCCAGAATATAAATATTACTCTAAAAGTATCTTAAATATTAATATTATATTTTTTTAAAAATGATATTACCTGCTTCACACTGTAGTCTCTATTCATTATCTGCTATCTAACTTAACCATGACTTTTTATATATATGTTTTAGAGATAAGTAATAGATGCTAAATGTTACTTAACAATTAAAAAATATTAATAGTATCACATATTAATATTATATATTAAGTACTGAAGTGATATTTCTAATGTTTTATATTACTGAATAATATTCAACATGTGCTAATCAAAAAATAATAATAATAATAATATTCAACATCTAGTACTTATTTTTAAAATATTTATATGATTAAATTATAATTGGTGACTAATCTAACCATTGTTAGATCGGATTAGATAGTATATGACGAATAGAAATTACAATGTGAACTTAGTAATATCAATGTGTTTAGGGTATCTTTAGAGCAATATTTATATTTTGAGTATTTAATATATAAAAATGGCAGTTTTATTTGTCATTTATATAAATCCCCTTTTTTCTATCTCAATTATTTCATTGCAAACTTTGGTTTTTGATTTGGTTGCTTATGCAGTTTCTTTTATCTATGAACCCTCCGATGAATTGTGAGGATTTGAATTGGTATTTGGTCATTTGAAATTTTTTTTACTTGTTCCATGGATTTTTTTTGTCTTACAGAATTATCTTAGATGATGCATTTGCTTTGAACTACACATGACTTTTATCTGTTTTTTATTGTGTAAATTTTCACATGCCATATTATCTTCTTACCGGAGTGGTAGTTGCACTCTTCATAGAAGGGTGGGAGGGCAAAACCAACTAAAGCTAAGGAGGGAGTCAGCAGAACAACCTTAATGAAGTATGAAGAGTATGGAGAAAGGAGGAGTGGATCTATATTCATTGCTTATGGCAAAATTTCTTTTTACAGGGACTTACAACAGAGGATAGTGTTAAGCAACTGATTTTTGGTGTTCAGCTAGTGAAAATCCCTTTTATCAAATCCTATTTAAAGCTAAAGGAAAGATATTTCAAAATTTTTGAGGTAATTATTGTCCAGGTCATAGTGGATATTTGATATTTAGCTTGGTTCATGGATGTAGGAAAGCAACCTTGAACCACATTTTCTTTTTAACTTTCCTCATTTCACTACTCGAATCTTCCTGAGGCAAGATCCATTCATCAATAAGTTCTTAACATTTTTTGTCAAGCTAAGCCAACGTCTTAATCCAGTACGTATTTCCTAATCCCACTTATACTAGCATTTGCTAGCATCAATAATCATGCAACCAACAGAAGAAAAGATCAGCATGCAATTTTGCACCAAAATGTGATCAAAAAATATGAAACAAGATTTTAAAGCCACAACTTCCAGCAAATTTCACGAATATGATAACCAACAGAAAAAAAAAGTAATTGTTAATTATAAATTGTGAATAAGCTCAGATACCAAAATCAAGCCACTGGAAACCTGACATTAGTGTACAATTGCAAAATGAATGGAATTTAGCAAAAAGATTACCTCGAGTCCATCTTCATATGATGCGCATTGAAGAAAAATATAGTCGAAGGTATTAACGTGACATCAAAGTATTTGACATACACCTGAATCTCATCAGCATCTATGTCTACTAAAGCAACCTCTGCAAATTTAGAAGTTTCTCGAGCTGACTTCACAAGCTGTTCAAGCAATGTTATAGAAACTAAATACTAAGGAAAATGTGCAAGTAAAAAATAATAATAAAGTAAAGCGAGGTGCAGAACATACAGAGCATAAAAAGCATTCAAGATGGCTCATGAAAAGACACAAGAAAAAAGAAATGCATGACAAGGGGAACACGATCATTGTTGGATCTCGTTTAAAGGAGAGAGATGGTGAAAGATGATGCTTTCATAGTATATTCTATGGAATATTGAGGGACATGATTAAGCCTGTAGAAATCTTTCAAACTTACACATCTATAATGTAGTAGATATAAGCTGAAGAGTTTCCAAGAAGCTTTGCATTCTAGGTGTAAATTTGGTCAAGTTTATCAGTCTTGTGATATCAAACGATTTCATACCATTTCTACACACTCACCTATCTCACTAATTTCTGCAACAAGTAGAGTGAACAATTATGATGCCCAAAGAGGGATAAAAGTGACTATCAAGTGATGTCAAAAAGGGAATCATTGGGGAAGCTTCTAATAGGCATGTAGGCCTATCAAGAGGAGAGAGGGGCACAACAATGCATTGTACCACATTGGAAAGTGGAGGGGAATTCTTGGGGTGTGTGTGTGTGTGTGTGTGTGTGTATAAGGTCATAACCTTAAGATATCAATGTGTCTTTTGGGTGATAAAACCATATAGTTAAGTTCAAACCTCGACATGCGGGACCCAGATCAAAATAATGGTATCAGAGCGTGGCCAAGAATGACAATCAAGTCATGTCCTAAAAAAAAGGGAATCAGAGCAACTTCAAACAAGCTTCTAGGCTTCTCAAGAGATGAATTGTCCAACATGGGAAAAAGGCTGGAACTTCCTCACCTATATATATAAGATCATAACCTTAAAATGTCGAAGAGACTTTTTGGGGAGCAAAACCACAAAACTACAACCAAACCAGATAATATCTCTGCATCTAAAGGCTAGTTCATGACAATAATACTTGAAAACTTGAAAAAAAACAACCTCAAATCAACTTGAATATATGAAGAAAAATAACAAAACAAAGATATCTCTACGGCTCCATGTTCTATATTTTGAACGAGTAACTAACCAAAGTATTGATAATTTGCAAGAAAAATGAATCTATTTGCTTTACAAATAGAGAATGAATTACACAAACAGATAGAGAATGAATTATACAACATACACAACTTAGGAAGTAAAAATATAGTAACATGGTAACCAATCAGTTTGATATACACTTGTAAGACAATATACAATACACTACTTTAGAACTTGAAAAATATGATTATCAATTGTTTAACTTAAGTTAAATAGGTTTTCTTCTATTTACATAACTAGAACTTAGTAACATTCAACAATCAATCCAGTAAATAATGTGTTTTCTAACCAGGTAGCTATTTTTTAATATATACTTTGCAATCACCACAATATTATAGATTGCACTATCCAAGCATTATGCCAAACTTATGAATTCTTGTGTGTCAATTATATGTGTTGCATTCTATATAATTCCCAGTATATGCCTTATTGTGTGTGGAATCTATTCAAAATCAATTTTTTAGCTATTCAAAATGACTTTTAGAAACAAACTTTAGTGGTTTGGCTTATACATAATGTACTATTTAAAGCAGTGTTTCCAAGTAACACTATTAGAGTGTATGCATGCAGGCACGCATATATATATATAAACATACATACATACATACATACATATATATATATATATACATGTAATTTCAAATGTTGGTAATAAGAACATTGTGCTTCTTTACTGGGTTAAATTAATCTTGTTAATTTTTATCTAATATGTCACATTATACACAAATTTTAATATTAAAATTTAATTATATTTCACATAAACACATTTTAAAATAAAAAATTAACTCAATTTTACATCTTACACACATACCAAAATAATAACGCGTATCGCAAATTTTACACATCCCAATATAATAACTAACTTTATTTTATATCACACACAATCCTTAATAAAAATATATCCTCATCTAAATTTATTTTTAACCTTGTTAAAATTAACCTTTGAAAGTAAAAACACTTTTTAGCGACTGGGTCCCTCCAATTTGACCTCATGGGCATTTTTCTTTGCGATAATTGAGGATGTAGATGTATATTTACACATCTTGATCACCACTTTGCTAAATTTATAAACAATAAGACATAGTTGCACATAAGACTCGACTAAAGGAACCCGGTTGTTATTCACCATAACTAAAACTATATAATTTGTTAAACCAACAAGAAATAAATGGTAACACAACTAAAGCTTAGGCAGCTAATTGCATGTATAGCAGTTAAGGCTATTATTACTAATTAACTAATTAGAAGTTTGAACTCGATAACTTGCTCTAATAATTTAGTAGATGACTCATGACAGCTTCATCTGATTAAAACAAATAATGGCCATGCATTGGTTGATCCATCTCTAAACCTTGCCCAACTACTGACAATAATTGCCCCTCCAACTGCCTTTAACATTGTCCACCTTATCCCATCGCTAGTCAAGCCCCCCGAAGACTTCGACAACCATCCCTGGCAACACATCTGGCACTCGATAGCCACCATACGCAATCAGAGGAAACAGGAAATTACACCCAGAGGCTTCCACTCTTCCTCCTCTTGCATGCAAACCTTAAGGAATGACCCCACTAGGTTTTATCTTCTATTTCTATTATTTTTAAGTCCTTTTTACTACTATTTGGTCCTTTTGTTGGATCAAACGATGTACTTACAACTATAACCCCTTATCGAGGACTCAATTTAATAGTAGAGACTTGCGTGCACCCCTACTATTGATGAATGAGTTTATCTCCAAACTACATAAATTTGGCATTTCTCACTATGTTTTTAGAGATTCTTCTACGAAACACAAAAATGTTCATTGCCTTCTATCTAGGGGGCATTTGAAAACACAGATTCCCCAAGTACATCTAAGACCAAACACGTGTGTGTCTAAAGTCTTAGGTGGAAAAGAAAAAAATACAAGTTCTGATCTACAATTTCACCTACTTACCCATTTTCCCATCATTCCCACTTGTTCACCATGCAAGTTGAACTAGTAATACATGACAGACATCACTCTTTTTCATCCCTATCTATTCCTTTTCTCTTCTCCATATAAAGAGGCAGACATTATCATTAAAGAAAAGACAATAGCCTTCTCCCTCTATACTGCCTTGACATCGCCTAAGACCCCATCTCCGCTATCACAACCCACAAGCTGTGCAGTCTCATCTCCACTACCCCCTCTCAACAACACAGTCACAGCCATTTTGAGATTGTATGATGTAGCTGAATCTATGGCACTATTCTTGCAGGCGATAAGGAATTTCAAGTTTATCATGAAGGCAGAGTTGTTAACTTAAAAGGCGACAAGATTCCTCTATGCATCCTTACAATTCCATTTCCAAGGCTCCAAACTTATTGAGGGAATAAATCCTTCTTGCTCTATTTACATTTGATCAATTCTTGATCATATTATTTTATGATTACATACTTATTTGATCTTGGTTGCAAGAGGTTCTTCACTTATGCTTGCCCCTCCTCAATCTCCCAAAATATCCAAAATGATTTAATCTTAACAATCATGTTTCCAGCCTTATCCCATTGATGTTTAGACCATCCAGACATATCGAAAGTTCTCCACTATCACTATTATTCGAGAGGCCCACACTTCAAAGGTATGGTTCACCTCAGCATCACAAAAACAATCTCCAATGATGTGTATTGGCCAAACATGTCAAAACGACGTCAACACCTAACATAACATACACCATAGAAGTTAATGAATTTACTAATAACAGAGGAACTAGAGACTGCAACCTAAATCTAGTTTTGGCAGATGGAAGCCTAACAATTTAATTAGATATAAAATTAAAAAAATAATTTCAACTTAATTTTCACTTTTCAGATCAATTTTATTTAGGTTTTTAGTGACGAGTTAATATTCTAAGGTATTCTATCAAAATCGTATGTGAAATATGTTTATCTTATTTCTCATATGCGTGCATTTCTAACTATTCAGATCACTTTATTTATGATTTCAATGATGAGTTAATATTGTGTAACTAAGGTGTATTATCAAAATCGTATATGAAATATGTTTCTCATGTGAGTGTTTTCTCACTTTAGTGACATACACAATTGGCTAAAAAATAAATTAAGAAAATGTAGAATACACGTACCACATAAGAGAGACGCCTATCATATTATTTCAATAATGCAATGTGCACACATAATATTTTACTTTTATATTTTGGTCTCTAATTTTGGGCGGCCTTTAAATAAGATTTTAATGTTAAAATAGAAACCAAAACCACAAATGAATTTAAATATTTCAAAAAAAATAACCGAAATTAATCACAAAATAAAATTGAAAAAAAATAAAAGGCACTCACAATGTCATCAAGCTGGAGGCAAGTGAGATCTGAGGCACGGCCAAAGCGGAGGACAAGGACTTTGTCAAGAGTGTCCCTAATCGCCATGTCCACCTCATGCTTCGTAGTCAAAATTGGAAGAAGGAAGCTCATCGCCGTCACCAAACCCTAGTTGACAACTATGAATGCTAAAAAAGGAACACACAAAACTTCAAATTTCACTTTTGGCCAAAAAAAGGAGAGATTTTGATTATCAGTAAACTAGAACTAATCTGATTTGAAACCTACACATACACTAATATTACATGCACTACTACGGGTGAAAAATGATATACCTTATATGTTCTAAACACAATCAACTCTGATACTACACTAATGCCGTGTGAATCACACTAGGGTAATATTTACATGATCAATAAAGGGCTTGTGCTTATATTTGTACACAATGATTTCCTAATCTACTAAATGACCTAAATGCAATAACTAAAATACCAAAACTTTGAAAACTTAAAATAACTTTAAATTCTTAATTAGCGTATTCATGTAAGATTTCATGGAAATCCATAAGAAGGTTAGTTGTCATCTACGTAAATTCATAAACATGTGCACATAAGATACGAAAGATATCAAGTTAACATGGAAATTAACTAGCATGCATAAGACTAAAATATCAAACACATGGAAATGAACTAGGATTTGAAGTAATAATAACCAAGCATGATTTCAGCAGGTGATTGAAATTTGGATCAACTAAACTCACATATATTCTGAGATGCCCACAGAAATGAGAGTTTCAACACTAAATTCAACCAAATGTAAGAAGACAAGCCAGTTTCAGCTAATAACAAGATCATTCTCGATTCAAGTTCAGCCCAGCAATAAGGGAGGAAACATGCCCATTACAAAGCAACTAGAGAAAACCAATAAACAAAGCAATGAGAAATAAAGCTCAGCCAAAATGAGAGATTTCAGTACCAAATAACATTCAGAACAGCAAGCAGAAATCTTGATCTATGGTTCATTTGGTCATGAAGACGAAAATAGAGGACAATATCTTAGGCATAATCAAGTAGAAAGCATCAGAAACACAATTAATTATAACAAGGAAATCCTGAAACAGTAAGGGTGTTAAGAGCAATGTAAGGCTCTATTTGGCGGCACATATTAAACTACATAGACATAAAAAAAGCTACTTCTCTTTTAAGCAGACAAAAATAGATTTTAAGTAGCCCAAGCGGCTTAGACAGTTTAAGCACCTCGAGCAGCTTATAGCCTCTCTCAAGCTGCTTAAAATGAAGCCAGCTTATATTCATTATATATGCTCATAGACACCATTTGTGATAATTCACAAGCTAAAGGGAATATGTTCATGAATTCACGTGATTTGGTTCTCTCAGGTGATAGAGAACATGTTGATGCACATATCAAGGTTTGTGATGAGGATGGGGCTGAATATAAAGAAATTATAATGCATTCGATGATTCTCTGTTAGACAATCAATAAATTAATGAACATGATTCACAGGTTCTCAATTATTATCAATTCTCTCTCGAACACCTTGATGATTCCAGGACTATTGACGTGGAGTTTCATAATTATTCTGAATTTAAGCATTCACGTAAGAACAAGACTACTTCATCAATAAAGTCACGCGAGAAATTGGTGAATGATGAAGTAAAAGTACAACTAGTAGTAGCCTTCTATAAGAATACCGAAATGGGGTGTGAATACATTAATCCAATGACTCAATCATTTTCCATAGAGGGCTGCTTGAAGAAATTGATGAAATCCTTTTACTAAGTACAATTGCTACATTAGCCTTTTAAGTTCCATATAGTGCATACTAGATAGATAGCAAATTTGTATGCACTTAGATGGAGAAATTCTTAAATTATGGATTGAAGAGATAATGAGGAACAACACTGGCTAAAGAACTATCCCAATTGGGATCCACCAAGTGATGTTTAATTTATGGTGATGAAATATGAAATCTATACTTTTTGTGGGGTTAAAAACATTTTTGGGGGCTTGACACTTTTTTTTGTCTATTAAAACTTCTAGATTCAATCTTTTTTTTTTTTTTTTGGATATGGAATAGGCTTTAGATTCCTAATGAAGTGTTTTGTTAAACTTGTTCAGTAACAATTGCTTTACATATTGCAGGCTTTAGATTATCATTAGGATTATGATACATTGTTATCATGCAAGTCTTCAAGCTTTATGCTTTGCAGATTATTCTAGCATCTAAATGGATCCAAGTTCATTTTTTGTTAGACAACCTGATGAATTCTTTAATTTGCTGAATGATGATATCCCTATCTTAAAAGCAATCTTTGACATTGAAGAAGAAGAATCAAATGAAGCCACAAGGATACCTTGACCTAGACCATATCATCCATGAACTTATACATGAAATGCTTGTTGGTCATCCCATTGTTCACATATTTCTTTTCAAAGAGGCAATCCAAGTTTTGTGGGTCTTAGGGAACTACTAGAACCGTGCAACTTGTTACATAATACAAGAAATGTATTACCGAGCAAATGGGAATATTTCTTAGAATTGTGACTCATGAGTAGGTTTTTGTGAGGTCGTTGAATTTTTTCAGCACACTTGAAACGATAAGCAGGTACTTCAAAGCAGTGTTGTGATCAATTGTATCACTTGTTGTTGAGTTCATTAAATTGCCAACTTCTACAAAGCGTCCGGACTACATAAGATGTAATTCAAACTTCTATCTATTCTTCAAGCTATCTTTCATTTTATGCAAATGTAATTTTGAATGTTAAGCATAATTCAATTCTATATTTGATTTAAATAAACTCATGGTACAGGACTGTACAGGAGCAATTGATGGTACCCACGTACCTACTTTAGCTTCAAAAGTGGGCCAAGAAAGACAGAGAAATAGAAAGTATTACACCTCACAAAATGTGATTGCTGCAATTAATTTTAATTGACAATTTACATATGTGGGCATTGGTTGGGAAGAATCTGCAGTTAATATATGTATATTTAAATGCGTTGTTGATAAAGATAATTTTGTGGTACTTGAAGGTATATAGTGTATAAAATAAACATTTTTTCTTTTCATTATCTCAACTGAAATATAGTTATATACATTATTTTGCACTGCTTGTAGGAAAATATTATTTGGTAGATTATGGTTATGCTAACATAGAAAATTTCTTAGCACCATGTAAAGGATATCGATATCATTTGAGTGAATACAAAAGTCAAGGTACGCATGCAAAATACAATGGAGTTCAAGAGTTATACAACCACGGGCATGCCCAACTATGTAATATGATTGAAAGAACATCTGGAATACTAAAAAAGAGGCTTCACATACTTGTTAGTATGAAATCACTCCCAATTGTTGTACAAGGATATTTTATAATTGTACATTGCGAGCCACCATAGTAATGACCAATATCTAAATGATGAAGATTTGGATATTTACGATGAGATGGCAAGAGATGACGGCAATGCGGTGGAAGTTGCTAGAAGCATGGTTAGTGTAGGGGATAAAGACCATGGAGAATTACTATGACTTCAAATTGCAAACACAATGTGGAGCACACATGTATGAATCTTTCCACTTGCATGTAATTGTTCATAAATAAATTATAATGTGTAAACATACGTTGCTATATTTTGATATATATGTTAACATTTTTTTCCATTACAGGTTATGAAAGAGAGGAGATGTCAAAGATCTATTTAGTTAAATACATCAAGCTATGCCATGTACTTTAAGTTGGATTTATATTCGACAAGACATGTGTTATTTTTGTGATCTTTTTTATTTCTATTTTTTTCAAACTTTCAGTAAAACGTATCTGTTGAGTGTTTTAGCAGCTTACACTTTGACTATCTAATATTATTACTTATTAGCAATGCAAGAAAAGCTTTACCAATTATTCAGTGTAGCTGCTATTGTTCTGATCTCAAAAAATTGAAATTAACTTGTATGTGGCATTCAAAATTTAAGCAGCTTAAATCATAAACTTTCCCAAACACAAAATTATTTTTAAGCAGCTTTACATATATTTGAATACCAAACACTCTTTTTTGTTTAAACAAGTTATTCTATCAGCTTAGAAATAAAGCTGCTTAAACTTTTAAGAAGCTTATACTTATTTATATGTTCAAGCTTTTTCCAATCGGCACCTAAAATTGATTCGACAAAAGAGGAAAAACTAAAGCAAGATAAACCTCAAGCCTCTGTGGGTAACCGCAGCCCTCCGCTTCGACTCCAATAGTGGTCGCGGCCCACTGCTCTCCCACTCCGACTCGACACCCCTGTGCCGGAATCACTCAAGGACGGAAGAAATCCCTCTTGTGGAAATCTCAAACATCAACAACTGGGATCAGCATCTTACCTCTTGAGTTTTTTATCGCAGGAAAGGGAGAGCTAGGCTGGGCGAGATCCCTCTGCAACGTGGGCGAAGCCAGTGGAAGCAGCCGGCGTCGTGCGCAAGTCCAGCGGAGATGCCGGCAGTTGTGCCACGAAGTGGGAGCGCAGATGTGTGGCGCGGCGGACGTGCCCGACAGCAGCCTCGTGCAACAGCTCGGCCGCCGAACGGTTCGGCTCAGCAGTGGGCCCCACCCGAATTGCTGACATGACGTAATAATTTCTCCCAGCTGATAAAAAAATCAATAAATGAAATCAAAATTTTTGTAAAAATTAATAATTTTGATTTAAAGTTAAACTTTTAATATTAAAAATTGACAGTTAATCGAGATTGTTTATCTAAATTATGTTATTACATATATTTTATATTATTATATTTATAAACTTATAAATAATAATAGTAATAATAATAATAATAATATGAAATATAACACATATAAAAATATCCAACTGATTATTCGCTTATATTTTAGTATTAAAAATTTTAATAAATAATATCATAAATTAATTAATTTATAAATTTAATACTAAATATTTATTATTTGATATAAAAAATAATATTATTTTTATATTTAAATATAACATTTTTATGAATAAATATTTTATTTATATTTAATATTATTGTGAATATTTTTAGTAAATTAATCCAAGATATTTTTATAATATATTAAACTTTTAAATAATTTATAAAATTTATAATATTATTTACATTATATTTTTTAAGATAAAAAATATATAATTAAAATTTGATATTTTAAAATTCAGTTAACTGAATAGCCGGTTAAATCTTAGATTGATCTCAGTTAACTAACGTTGATCGCCCCTAAACTGATCTACGGTTCTGATCAAATTATTGGCTAAATTAAAATTTAGGCTCTCTATTTGTATTCACCTTACAATCATGTTTTTACATTTACATTTCAGGTAATTTGGTTTGTTACATTTCATTTTCAACCAAGATTAATATATAACAAAGTGGTTTCTTTTCAACTGAAACTCTCACTTTTTTTTTTTGAAATTCTTATATTTTTAGAATAAAATTTTATAAATTCTAAATTTGTAAGTAAAAATGAAAGATTATGAAATATATTATGCCAAAATCTTCAAAAACTAAAATATATATATTTGTATTTCTTTGCAAAAATAATTTTTCTCTAAATTAAGTTAAATTTAAATAATAATACTTTTAATTAAGAGTTGCAAATAAAATTAATTATTATGTTGAGATATTATAAAAATGTGATATAAATTAATTATTATTTTTTAATAAATCTCTAATCGCTAACTAACCCAAAAACTTAAGAAGCTCGTAGGTTTAATCCAAAAAATTTTATATTCTGACACGCTCCTTACACGTAAATCTATTTTGTTTCACGAGGCATGAAATTCAACATAATTTTTTTTAAATAAAAAAAAATTATAGAATTACTAGAGTTCAAACACGAGACTTTTTGACTTTAACATCACGTTAAATTTCTAATTGTCAAATAATCTAAAAGCTCAAATTTGCAAATTATCAGTCAAGAATAATTTTATATTCTAATAAGTTAAAATAATTCTGATTCTCCTTACATTCGATATCATCCAAGAAGAAAATTATGTGCTAATTGAGTGGCAAATAGTGGTAATGAAAAAAAGCAAATAATCTAAAAATTTTATTTTATTTTTAAAAAAATAAAATAATATTGCATATCTCATCATACATCAACTCTAGCATTAATTTGAACATATACATATGTGCCACAAGAACAACAACTATTTACACCCAAAACACAATGGAAGATGAAACTATAATTTAAATAACACTACCAAATATGCTCACCTTTTTCACATGCAAAAAAGAGGAAACACAATTGAAATCTGAATAACAAAAAAGAGTGTTAGATTGTAATTTGAATCATTTAGGATATATATGTGTAAATACAATATTTTGTATGTCTATTACGAAAATTACAACAACAACAACAACAACAACAACAACCAAGCCTTAATCCCACTAGGTGGGGTCGGCTACATGAATCCTTTGTTTCTATTGCGCTCTATCAGTTACCAAATTCTTATCTAAGTTTAAGTAACTAAGATCACTTCTTATAGTTTCTTGTCATGTCATCTTTGATCTCCCTCTTCCTCTTTGTACATGGGCAAAATTCAATAACTCAATTTTTCTAACTGGAGCTTCAATCGGCCTACGATTTAGATGTCCAAACCATCTAAGCCGACTTTCTCTAAGTTTATCCTCAATTGGTGCAACACCAACTTTCTTTCGGATATACTCATTTCTCATTCTATCCTTTCATGTATATCTACACATCCACCTTAACATCCTCATTTCTGCAATATTTATTTTATTTGTATGTTTCCTCTTTACAGACCAACATTCAGCACCATATATCCTCGCTGGTCTTACTACAGTTTTATAAAATTTACCCTTGATTCTGAATGAAATTTTTCTATCGCACAACACACCAGAAGCATTTCTCCTTAAATTAATATGAAAATTTTCCACTTAAATTTTGTAAAAAAATAATACAAGCCCTCAGTTCTAATCGTCACTGAATAGAAAAAGAAAACAAAGAAACATCAGAATGTTTGCCATAAATTCTTCCCAGAATCTCCCTTTAGAAAGAGGGCATGACTAAAACCAAAACCATTTATATTTAATGCATTCTTCAACATGAAAGCATCTTTATAAGCATATGCTCGAAGCAACTTGTTCATCACCATAATTACGAGCTTCACCGTGAATCCTTTCTACTCATTGGTCGTTAACAGCCTCTTCGAACGAGAGGGCGAGGTACTCGGCAAGGCTCTGCGCAGTTTTAGTGTTGGTTCCACTCTCAACCACTTTGGCTTTCTTTGTCGATATGGACTTTGGAAGCCAAGAACCTTCGGGCAAAAGGGGCACAAGAATATCGCCGACGACAGGTTTAAGCTTTCGCCAGGGGTCCTTTACCATGGACTTGATTTCCAAGTGCTCCATTTCCAACCTCCCTAAACCAAAATTCTGCTTATGATATCTTCCTCTACCCCGGAGCTGCGAGTTTCTACATCTTCCTGAGTGAGACTGGGGACTGCCTCTTCTGCCTGAATAAGCATTGCTCATATGGCTAATTCCAGGCCTGGAGCTTGATGAATTATGGTCATATCCACGTCGATCAGAACTTCCAGATGAATTCCAATAACCTGGATCAGTATAAGGAGTTTTTGAGTTTCCTGATATGGAGCTTGGGTGCTCAGTTGGACCTCTCCATGAACCGGAAGGGGTTCGAGCCAATTGTGGTCCAGGTGAATTCCAATTTGGAGAAGAGAGAGACTGATGAGCAGGAGGGGCATTAGCAGGAGATATGCGGCGCTCAATCGGTCCAGCTGAAAATTAGGAAAGGAAGGCATGTCAAAAAATTATCGATTTTTGTTCATTTGGTAGATTTAAATAGAATTACAACATGCTTTCACACAGAAATGGAAGATGTAAGTCCTTAATAAGCACATAAACGTACACAACATATAATGCTTAAGCATGAAAATAGATGAATAATTGCAAAAAAGCATGAGCTACAAATGTGAAAGTTTAATTAGGAAAAGGCTTCTTATAGAAAAAAAAATAGTAATATACGAATTGGAGCAACATATGGGTCAGTGTTTCTCAGAAGTACATTTTATGCCAGAACCATCAGTCCCACTTGCATTCCTGCTTTTGCAGGAAGTTTTGATCTTGCAGAAATACTGACACAGGTATTAATTAGTTTCGACTAGCTTAATATTCAATTAGATAATCTCAGGCTTCCCTAAGTGACTCTACCTTGAAAGTGTACGCTTACCATGGTATAAGCCTAGGAAGATTGGACCATTGGTAAAAAGGAGTCC
Organism: Apostasia shenzhenica; assembly: GCA_002786265.1. Taxonomy (NCBI): domain Eukaryota; kingdom Viridiplantae; phylum Streptophyta; class Magnoliopsida; order Asparagales; family Orchidaceae; genus Apostasia; species Apostasia shenzhenica. The sequence goes on along the minus strand of KZ452006.1, from coordinate 46,599 downwards.
CACTGGTCACCAGCTGTTGGCAACAAACAAGTGGCGACATCATTTGTTATTTTCAAATTTGTTTAGAGTATTGATTGTATGATCTATGATATGTACTTATGTATCCCTTACATATACTTTCTTTTAGGTTGAACTTATACATTATTAATGATTTTGGATTGTGTTTCTTTCCCAATGGACACCAAAACAACTTGGTTGTCCCGATACTTACGAAGCACGGGTACGACATGAGGGCACAAGGACACGATAAGGTGCGACACGATGACACGTTGATTTTTCAAAACAAAGAACATGAATACAACACAACACGTCAAATATAATAATAATAATAATAATAATAATAATAATAATAATAATAATAATAATAATAATAGAAGTGACATTCATACTTAAGAATACATAAAACATAAAAAAAACTTAATTTTTTTAATATAAACTTTTGAATAGCGAAGAAGTCTCATAAGATAAAGATGAGAACTTGAGAAAAGACATCATCAGAATTGAAGAAAGGTTGAGATGTAAATCAAGAGTTCATTCTATAAAGCGAGCGAAAGAATAAGAAAAAAAATATGATTCTGCTTACAAGGACAACTATGAAGAGCACAATAATGAGGTAAGAGTAAGGCTGCTTATTGGACCGATTCGACCTAGAACCGGTCCGAAACCGGTCCGATAAGAATTGGTTCGGTCTAGAACTGATTCGGTCCAAAACCGATTGAACCGAACCGATTCTAACCGGTTCCGGGCCGCAGAACCAGTCCTGATTGGTTCTGCAAGTGCAGAATTTTAAAAAAAAAATTATGATTGCGGGCAGCACCCTCGTGCACCGCGCGGGCGCTATCCCCAAGCACTGCAGCAGTGGATAAAATATTTAAAAAAATAATTTTTTTTAAATGGAATGGTCATTTGACCGTTTCTGCTCTCAGCAACGGTCAAATGACCGTTTTAAATTTAAAATGATCGTTTTAAGGTTATTTTAGATTTTTTAACATGTATGAAACTCTCTATAAATAGTAAAAATTTGTGAAGAGAATTCCTACAATTTTCATCAAATTTTTCTGCTCTTCTGCTTATCAAAAATTCTGCAAATACGCTTTAATGGCTTCCCAACGTCGATTCTCTAGCGTTCCTTCCTCAAGTCGCCAACGGAATGTGGATCTGAATTAAGTTCCAGAACTCAATCGTCTTCCTGCACTTGGTGAGAACTTTGACGAAACTTCAGGACCTGATCTCTACCTATCTGTTGAACATAATCCTAAGGCAAGTGGAGATGTTGGCACCGGCACTGGCCCGTCAACTCAATCTTTCAGTGTCTCTAACAAATTTTGGACGAAACGCAATAAGGTATGAGAATTTTCTGAATTACAAATTAAACCTAATAGCAACTCGGAGAGACCCGAATACATTGCTATTTGTAAAATTTGTAAAAATCAATATTCATACAAATAAGGTGGTACCGGTGGTGGAACTGGTATATTTAAGAAGCACCTAGTCAGATTTCATAAGTTTGATGAAAAAACTTGTCAACCTACTACTGTAGAGCCAACTCAAACACAACTGAATCCTTAGAATGGAACTATGTCATGATCTTTTAGAAGTGATAAGGCACGTAGAGGTTTAGTTCGATTTATTGTACGAACAGAACAATCATTTATAATATGTGAAAATGAGGAATTTTTAGAATATATTATTCAATATTTATAACCTCAATATAACTGTATTTCTAGGCATACACTTAAAAAAGATTGTATATCAATGTAAAAAGAATATAGGAAATCTCTTATTCAACACCTCAGTAACATTAGTTGCAGGGTAGTTTAACATCCGATATTTAGACTAGCATTTGTGCGCGAGTTACTTAGTTGTTACTTGTCATTGAATCGATAAACAGTGGGGAATGCAAAAACGAATATTATCTTTAGATATATTAAATGATGTCCATACAGGTTCAACTATTTTTTCTTATATTCGTAATATTTGTAAAATTTATAGTATAGAGAATAAAATTTTTTCTATTACTTTAGATGCCTCAAATAATAATTATGCAGTAAATTTTTTACAATAATTTTTAAAATCTCCACTTTATGGTTCTCTTTTTCATGTTAGATGTGCATGTCATATCATAAACTTATGTGTTTCTAATGCTTTTAATTCTGAATATTTAATTATCGATAAATTTAAGCATGCTACAAAATGGATTCGTTTAAAATCAAACATTAGGTGTGAATGGAAACGTATTTGTGTAAGTGCCAGAAAAAATTTTGTAAAATTTCCATTACCCGTAGAAACAAATGAAATTCACTTCATCGTTATTCGAATCATTTTTACCGTACGAAGATTTGCTAACTGCTTTTTACAATTCATATACACTTTTCAAATATTTCAAAAAATTTTAGAGTGTAAATCAAATCCAATTCTTGGGTCTTTTATTGCTGACATTTTAATTATTTGTGTTAATTAATAATTCATTTTATTTAAATTCTTACGATTTAATTGATTTTAAAAATTATTTAAAATAATTATAAAATTAAAAATATAAATGAAGTAATTATGAGGTCATCTGATTGACGATGGCTCAAGCCGTTAAATCGGTTAGACTGTAAATCAACCACTTAATCGGTTCAATCTTCGATTCAATTCTAAAACCTTTGCTTTAATATCGCTTCTCTTCGTCCATTTCTTGCCCTAATTCATTACATATACTTCCCTAAAATTAACCCTAGACTATCTATATGCCCATTTAAATCACCTTCAATAAAAAAAAATTCTTATCATGCAACCCTTGAATATGCTCGTTCATATGTTTAGTGATCTTTGTTGAATTCACAAGCAAAACCATCAATGACATTAATAATTTCTACAATAAGTACCAATTTCATAAATTTATTTTATAGCAAATTCTTTTAACCACCATAACATTATTTATTAGGCTTTTATCTACAATGATACCAATTCCACTATATGGACAATCAATAAGCCTTCAACCTATAAATCAAAACTAGTGACTGATGACAAATTATGTAAGAGATTTCTAGTTTATTTTTATCATAGTTGCTTCTCCATAACCAGTAACAAACTTTGCTTTAGAACATCAGCCATTCATGATGAAATAAAGGTCAATCCAATCATGATAAGTTTGAGGAACTCAACAAAAATAAGATTCTCAAACTCAAACAAATAATGCATCTAATAAAAAGAACATTGTAAAAAAAATGAATCAAGTCTATTAATCATTTTCCTGGCAAATTTTTCGTTCTTCCTTTATATGGCTTGATCAAAAACATGTCCATTTGAAATAAAGTTTATAAATAAATGAATAAAATCATCTAATTATCTACCCTAAAAATCCTCCTCCATGAGGCATGGAGCCTATATTTTCTTAGAAGTTGAACAATTCATCTCTCTACCATCTTTTTTTTTTAAAGAAGAAAAAATTCTATAAATATTCTTGTACTTTAGAAAATAATATTAGAACCCACCCTCCCACGCCAAGAACCCTTGCCCTGGTTTTCCAATAGGTTCTGCAAAAGGTTTATATAATATCATATCATAGACTAAATCTTTTCAGGGTAGTTCAAATTTAATCCAAGTAAATGGCTCTCTTCATTATAAGGCCATACAAATTACAACCACTTCTTATCCTAACAAGTCATGGTTGAAACTATAACTTCAACTCATGAAACAAGCCTCAATACAAAGAGTATAAATAGATAAAATCAGACAAGCAAATATAGGTTATCACACTAAATGAATATTTCAAATATGGTTCTTATGCATAATTACCGACTGCGCGCGGTGTCCAATAGGAAATTGGAGACAAGCTACGGATCGGAGAGGAGAAAGGTTGCTGGTGAACATAGCCGCTGCCACCTACCATCTTCCTTTTTTCAGCGGAATAAGCTGCCATGGGGTCGGTATAATAATCGAATCTCTGCAGAGGCGACGTAGTGTTAAATACAGGAGACATCGGGTGAACCAAAGGGTTGGAGAGAGGAGTCAAGGTAGAAGAGGAAGGAGGGGAAGGGCCCGCAGTGGAGGTGATTGAGGCCTCCAAGCGCATGGCTTGTAGTCTCTCCTTTCTCTTTGTCGATTCCTCCATATGGAAAGGAGAAAGCTGCAGAGAGAGAAATGGAAAATGAAGTAAGGTTTCCCTTGTTTTTTGAAAAAGATGACATTTATATATTTAAATAAAAAGATATTATAATGATTTAAAAATTAAAAAATTACAAATAGAACCTTCTAAACTAGCATAATCAAAAGCTAATATCTAATTCTTTACAAAGGGTAATTTCATTGAGGTTAGACATCAATTTCACACAAACCTACAAAATCAAAAACATATCATCTGAATTCCTCTTGTCATAAATTGTTCCACAAAATTTCTTTTTATAAATTCTATCAAATTTAATTGTTAAATTATATATTTATAAAAAAAGGGTATTATTTATAATTATCATTATAACCTCAACATTATTTTTCTCGATATCACAGTTTATAATAGTAGTTATAAATGCTTTAACATATTTATACATGATTGTTTTTTAAACATATAATTCAATAGCCAAAATTAATATGTCATCAAAAAGGATCCACAAAATAGTATCTAAGCGAGAGAGACCTAGATAAAATATTTTCAATTTTATGGACATATAGAATTAAGTTACCATGAACTCTGTGACTATGCACATTACTGTATTATTTTATACTATGAAGTTTTTTGGATTCGTCATAAAAAAAATTATATAAAGGGAAACAATTAAATAGGTAACCTCAACTTCTTCCTTAATTACATTTTATATCATCAAAATTTTAATATTATACTTACACCCCCAACCACATGAAACATAACTAGTTAGAACCTAAAAGAAATTAGTTTGTTATATGAGATGCCCACTGACATAAGAGGTTCAACACTAGGGCCTTGTCTAGAATTGCTTTAGCTTTTCAAAATTTACTGTATTTTATAACTGTATAAAAAATTACTATTTTAAAAGTCATTTTTCTGCATAGTAAACTGCCGCAAAAAGTTATTGTCCAAAGCAATATTATTTAATCAAAACTACTATGTAGTATGGCCAAATTATATTATTGAACAAATTGGACATGTATAAGATATTTTTAATTTTACCCAAATTTTATCAAAATAATTATTATATAATATATTTTATTATATGTATATTATTTATCTATGGTTAAAATAATTATGTATGTTTTTTATAATATTTATATTAATTTTAAATATTATTATTATATGCACATTTTATTTATAACAAATAGTTATAATTATATTATTAATAAATTTTGAAATACATGTATAGCCATTATAAAAAAATAAATGTTAAATAATTAATACATACATTAATACTTTCTATATTTGATTTTATTAGCTTTGTTTAGGTTAAGATCAAAGATTATTAGTTGATATATAAAATATTTTAGGGCAATTTTATCTTTAAATTTGTAAAACCTAAAGTAGCATTTTGAAAAGTTTCTTTTTTCAATTTTTTATTATTAGTATTTTTAGCTTTTCAAAAGCCGAAACGTTTTAAACATTTATGTTACCAAACTGTATAAAAAATACTTTTTCTACTGAAAAGCTTTCCTAAACAAGATCATTCTCGATTCAAGTTTAACCCAACAATAAGGGAGGAAACATGCCCATTACAAAGCAAGTAGAGTAAACCAATAAACAGAGCAACCGTGAGTAAAGCTAAGCCAAAATGAGAGATTTTAGTACCAAATAACATTTAGAACAGCTGAAATTTTGATCTATGGTTCATATGGTCATGATGAAGAAAAAAGAGGACAAAAACATCAGGAAAACAATTAATTACAGCATGGAAAACCTGAAAAAGTAAGGGAGTTAAGAGAAAATAACAAATCTTAAAACAATTACCGAGATAAACCTCAAACCTCTGTGGGTAACCGCAGCCTCTGCTTCGACACCAATAGTGGTCGCAGTCCACTGCCCTCCCGCTCCGACTCGACGCACTTGTGCCGGATTCGCTCAAGGACGGAAGAAATCCCTCTTGTGGAAATCCCGTACATCAACAACTGGGATCAGCATCTTACCTCCGGAGTTTTTATAGCAGGAAAGAGAGAGCTAGGCTGGGAAAGATACCTCTGCGACGTGGGGGATCTTGCGCGAAGCCAGCAGAAGCAGCCGGCGTCGTGCGCAAGTCCAGCGCAGAGGCCGGCGGTTACGCACCCGACTGCAGCGTAATGGGCAGCGTCGTGCCCCGGCAGCCCGGCAGAGACCAGCGAAGGCTTCACGATCAGAAGAAGGGGCTGATCGGCCCGATGCTGATCCAATTAGGGATTCGAAGCCCGCATTAATGGCTAAATTACAATTTAGGTCCTCTATTTGTATTATCTTACAATCATTGTTGCAAATTTGGCACAATTTAGTCAATTTCATTTCAATTTTGGCCAAAATAAATACAAAACTCTCTAGTTTCATTTCAAATGAAACCCTCACATTTTTAGAATAAAATTTCATTAAAACTAAATTTTTGAGTAAAAATTAAAAATTATGACATGCATTATGTTGAAATGATCAAACTAAAATATATTAATGTCTTTAATATATTAAAGGGATAATTACCTACATGCCACACAATTTAGTTTTATTTGTACCTTACCCATCCATTCTTAGTTAATTACGCTATGCACAGTCAAAACATTACAAAATCTTACATACACACATTTTAGTTAAAATTTAATCAAAATCTATTTCAAAAAAAATATTCTGTTAGTAAATAATTAAAATTATATTTTTACTGTTAATAGTACATATTTTTCTCTTCATTAATACCACGCTAAAGCACTGATTTGTCCTAAAATCAGTTCACGTCGCAGATGTCTCCTTCCTTTACCGTCACCTAAACATTAAAGTTTTAGGATTTTCACTCAAAATATATTTAAATATCTTTAAAATAATATGATGAACGACTCAGATTTTTTGTAATCTGACTATTGTTATGTTATTAAAAAATTATGATTACTCATTATAATAGAAATAAGTTAAAATATGTGTATGTAAGATTTTATAATATTTTGAGTGTGCATAGCATAATTAACTAAAAATAGATTGGTAAGGCATAAATAAAACTAAATTGTGTGATATGTAGGTAATTATCCCTATATTAAAACTTATTTATAATTTTTGTGTTCGTGAATTTAAATATATGTAAGTTTGTTCATGAATAAATTATTATGTTTATTCACAAATCACATAAATCAAGCTCAAAGTTATTTTTACGTTAGTAAAGAAATATAAACTTGAGTAGACTATTACTTCATTAAGTCCAGCTCATTTACGGCCCTAGCTTTTAGCTTAGACTACAAATGACTTCTTTCGCCTTAACAACTACATTAGCACAAATTTCTTGTTTTTTTTCTTGATGGAATGTTGGCATAAAATTTTACATATATACATATATTATCAATTTCAAAAAAAAAAAAAGACGAGAGACAAGAGGATGTCTGTAATAAGATATGATTATTACTTAACTACTTATAGAGAGATTCCTTATCACAAGTTAAAAGTTATTCCTTTATAGGCATAAAACCCACTATGTTGCACTAATTTGTTTTTTTGATCGGTTATGTGCACTAATATTTGATACGACACTATTTGCATTATTACAATATTACAAGATTATAAAATCTAATGATGACTAATATGATAACACTATATTATTACAAGAAATAAATCTTCTTCATTATTTCTACTACAAGTTATTTACACAGTCTATTCCAGCCCTCCATTGCCTTGTTTGATCACGTCTTGATGTGCTTATCTATTTTATATCTTTTAAAATATGTTTTTACTTTTTGGTTTGATCATGTCTTGATGTGCTTCTCCGTCTTGTATTTTTTAAAATATTTTTTACTTTTTAGTCCATAAGAAAAATCTAATATTCATCGTTTTTGAGAAATTATATATTTTTTTCATACATTACAACATGAAAATAGTAGGATGAAAGGTATGCTTAAAGAGAAACTAAAGGAAGAAGAGATATTTACAAAAACAAATAATACTAATATGTGAAAATATCTCTCTCTTAACATATAAATATTAAAATATAAATTTTCTAAATATAAAAAAATAATAATAAATTGGATAAATAAAACTCTAACAAATAAATGTACTGCAAAATCTTTAACATCATGCATGAAAATACAATTGTATAATATCAACAAAAGACAATGAATATTTTTTACATATAAAAAACATGAAAGAACAGCAAAGCAAATTGAGCTTGGAGTCGTTCCCAAAATTATTATAGATGTTAATAATTTTAAAGAATGAAATTTTTTTTCAAACATAATCATAATTGTTACAGTAAGTATAAAAATATTCAAAAGGACAGTAGAATTCGAAATAATCTCTACTTTTTCTGAACCATATCTTACATATTAGATTTAGATAATGTCAAGATAAATTTTAAAAGAATATCCAAAAATCAAAATCTTCAAAGAAGAAAAATAAGATTAGAATCTTCAATAAGGAAAAAAACCTAAAAGAATTATTGGAACATCATAACAAATAAAATTGGCATTCATATATATTTAATACAGATAATATCTCAATATTAGAAAAAAAAATACATATCGTAGTGATTAAAAAATATACACCTTTTCATGAAACTAGGCAACTATTGGAACTTATAACTTTAAGGTTCTGTTTGTTGTGAGGACCAAATCAGGACTAAAGTGATACTAATTTAAAAAATAACAATAATAATAAATAAATAAATAATTTTAAACATTCTACACAAATTCTAATATAAAAAATATTATTTTACTTCACATACTCAATAATTTTTAATAAAAATATATACTTTATTTCACATTCTAGACCAAAATATTCGAATCGAGTATTTTGGTCTAGGATGTAAAATAAAATTTAAAGGAATCACTTCTATAGTGTTAAAATAACTAGAAAATATAAATGTATTTAGTGACATAAAAAATTTAAAAAATAAAGATAAAGCAATTAGTTTTTTGGGAAGAATATTACTAGAATTTCTAGCTGCTAGTTTTATACAAGATAAAATATTCACGGAATTCTACAAAAAAATAACAATTAACAACTCATTTTATATAAATAAAAATGCCATAAATTTCATTAAAAGAAAATATAGCAAATGTTGTGTAAACATTATTTCAATATACAAAATTGGAATATTATCAGAGCGCAGCAATTTTGGTGGACATCAAAAAAAATGCAAAAAAAAATGTCAAAAAAATGACATTAAAAAAAATATTGGACTAAACCTAAAACAAAAAGATTTACTCAATTTAAATATAAACTGAAAAAATATATAAAAAGAAGAAATTTTCAAAACATATGATTTAAAAAAAATCATACAAATATTTTTAATGTGATGAAAAGAGACATTATGCTAACAATTATAAAAATAAAATTAGAATATTAGAAGAATAATAATTTTAAAAAGTAAAAAGTTATTATGATGCTATATAAAAAAAGACATTAATAATTTATCTAGTATAAATTATGAATTTTTTTCTATAAAAAAATAGAAGATCTTGAATCTAGTAGTAACTCAGAAATAATTAAATCCTAATTATATAAGTATGATAACAGGAAAACCTAATAATAGAAAATAAATAGATAAAATTATGATGGTAATCATCATGAATAAATAATATTTAATAATAATTTATATCAAAAAATAAGTAAACTAAAAAATGCAAGACATATATAAAGAAAATTTTATTTTATAATTAAGTAAAATAGTCATGCATTTTATCAAATATTTTAAAAGTATTATCAATAGTTGAGACGAACTTGCATTCATAACCAAACTTCAAATAATTATCACAAATGAAAAAAATTCAAAATATATTAAAAAAAGGTTAGAAATGCACAAAGAAAAAAATTATTTGTATTTAGGATACATTCAATTGATTACAAAAGCTAATTTTAAAATAGGATTAGATTCACCAATAAATCAAAAATAAACTAATTACAACAGAGCAAGACCTTATAGGAGTCATACAATCTAACTTATTCTATTAAATAATAAATTTTAAAATATTTTTAAATTTATTTATAAGCCCAAATTATGAAAATAATGATTAAAGTTTAATATTATTTTTTAAACTTAATAATATACCTATGCTAAAGGGAAACAAATCCTTAACATTTATATGAAAATTATTAGGATATTTTTCTTAAAAAAAATATACTTACAGATATTAGGTTAAATGATAGTTCATCATTAATATTCAGAAATTATAAACCCAAAACAACTAATTAATAAAAAAAATTATCCTTAGAATGAAGTATAAATGTGAATAAACTTAAAAGAAATCAGAGGAAAAAAGCACTTAAATCTAAATAAAAATAATCAAAAAGTAGATGTAAGTTTAATGCAAGCTTTTATTACTTTCTAAAATAAAACTACTTTAATAAATACTTTAATTGATGCTGCAACCTCAATATCACATATAAGATCAAAAATAATTGAAAATAATATATTTAGACAAAAAGCAAAGTGTATTACAACTTTAATAGTAAATATGAACTAAATTATTAACTAATTTTAATAATATTATAGTTAGAGATATTAATAATGAATTTCATAATTTAGGATTTGATCATAAAAATGCTTTTGATATGATAATTTATCAAAATATTATTAAAAATCATTATTCATTGTCAGTAACCCATGAAATTGTAACAATTCATATAGTAAATCGACATATCAATGTTAAATGATTAATGAAAGTAAAGTATATCTAATTAATTAATGTATTAAAATTTTTCTAATATCAAAATGATACTAAAAGGTAAATAATTTTTTTAGGAAGAAAGAAATGGAATATATCCAAAAGTAAAAAAATATAAGATATAAATTCTATTTTTATTAATTAGATATAATAATACAACTAGAAAGTACCACAAAAATAAAAATAGAAATAAGCATTAAACTAGATCCTAAATATTATGATTTAATAAAAAGAAAAAATGGATGAGTTTTTAATCATAATTTATCTACAGTAGAATTAAAGAATTATAAAATAAATATAAAAAAGAGAAATAAAAACAGTATTAAAATTCATGTAAAAGCATAATGATAAGAATAAATAGTTATAAATTATTTGATTTGATAATATTTTTAAACACAGAATTTAACTATGAATTTATGTGAGATAAATCAGTATAATAAAATATATACTAAAGTAAAATTTTTAAAATATAAATTATTTCATATTTATACATTAGTTAATACAAGAGCTACTAAAATAATAATTAATGAATGATTATAAATAAAATAATATTTTGAAGATCTAAAATAAAAAAGCTTTATGAGAATAAATTAATAGTATAATAGAAGCAACAAAATTTATTAAAAAAATATAATACTACAATCCCAAGATGAAAAAGATTATATAGATCTTTATTTTCTATTTATACAAAAGATTTTTAATGTGATATAATAAGAAAAATAAATATATTGAATCACTTTTTTTATAAATATACGTAAGACTTAATTACCGTATGCTTAGATTAATAAAATAAGTGTAAAATTTTTTAGAATATTTAACCACTCAAATTTGTTAAAATAAATTATAAGGTAGAAGCTCTGTCACTTATAGAAACCATAGTTAGATATATTTAGAATCGATAAACGAATTATTCTCTAACAATTCTCTATTATATTTTAATAGAAGCACTAATTATTTTAAAATAAAATCTCTAAAGAAAATCATATGAGTTAAATACTTAATATACTCTAGGGAAGCTATACAAAAATTTAGAAAATAAATAGTAAAATTAAAAGAGCTAGAACTAATAGAAAATTCTCATAATCCTCGTAACCTGACAACATCTATGACAAGAGATCATGTTCGAAAAGAAAAAAAAAAGAAAAAGTATTGATGGTAATAAATTATAAAAGGCTGAATGACAATGTAAAATTTAATAATTTTTTTATTTCAATCACAAAAAATATTATAAAAAATATAAGTAAAATTAAATAGTTTAATAAAAAATTTGATGCTAAATTCGAATTCTAGCAAATCAAATTAGAAGACTTGAAATCTAGAGAAATAACTGTTTTTTCTCCCACATTTGAGCACCTACAAAGGAATGTTGTTAGATTAAAAAATATACCTCAAATATTTCAAAAATAAATATATATTCTATATTTTCTTAATATGCTAATTTTATTACATTTTATATACAAAATATACTTTTATTTTCTTCGATCTTTGAAGAGTACATCTAATATTTAGAAATTATAAAAAACTTATTTCTAGAACATGAAATAATCTTAAGAAAACATAAAATAGAATAGTGTTTACAAAAAAATAGAATATCTTAGAAGAATAATGATCAAGGAGAAATTAATTTACAAGAATATATAATTACAAAAATTAAAAAAAAATCGACAATTTTGAAATCTGAAAGAATTACAAAATTTTTTAGGAATTCTTAATTATGGACAAAGATATTTGCCTAAGTTGAGCCAACAAATTAAATATTTACAAGAAAAAATCAATCAAGTAAATAAATTGTATAAAAAGAATAACTAGAAAATTATATCTAAATGGGAAATGGTAAAATCAAAATTCAACTAAGTGAAGAGGAGAAGAGAGAAATAAGACATCTCAAAACCTTAATAAATAAAATTCCTAAAACAATAATACTAAAATTCTAAGATAAATTAATGTTATACACTGATACAACTAACTTATGTGGGCCTAAATCCTAGAACTGATAATAAAGAAGTTGTTGGTTATTTTTCTAAAAAATTCATAAAATTTGAGATAAATTATTCTACACATGAAAAAAAATATTTTGCTATATTAAGACTGTTAAATATTTAAAATTTTGATTATTACCTAATATATTTTAAATTGTCACCGATAATAAAAGATTATATCAGTATATTAAAAATAAAAAATATAATAATAGTCAAAGAATAAAATAATTGTTATAATTAGACAAATTTTCTCAAGATATATATTTCTTTTAATTCTAAATTTACTAACATCTTAACAAATTATTTTTCAAGAGAATGAACATAATTGTTGCATTTATAAAGAAAGAAATTTACAGAAAAAAAAGATATTGATCTACTTGATAAATATAACCAATTATTAGTAATATTTGCAATGGCTACTACTAAAGCAATTATAAACCAGATATACATCTTACGAGATATATCATAAATTCAATTCTTTATAAAAAAAATAATTGGAGCATTACAGCATAATTTTTCATTGACCCGTTATCTTTGAAAAATAATGCATCCATTTTATACATTAGGCCCTGTTTGACAATGGGCTAAAAATCATGATTAAAATTAACCATAATCAAAATCTTAAATTTATTTTAAAAAAACTTAAAAAATATTTTATATTTCATCTCACACAAATTCCAACATTAAACAACCACTTTATTTCACATCCAACACAATTCTCAATAAATCAATTAACTTTATTTCACATCCTACGTAATTTTTAATATAATCAACTTACTTTATTTCACATTATACATATTTTTAAAAATAATTAAAAATTTTAATAAATTTTTTTTTTATTAAACAGAGCCTTAGAGTAAGAAAATAGTAAGATGAAAATTATGCTTGAAGAGAAAATAAAGGGAAAAAGCCATATTTACAAAATAAATTAATAAAGTATAAAAATATCTCTCCTTCAATATATTTAAAAGGATTTCTTGTACTAGAAGTATTTCATAAATATAAAAATAAAATTTTTCAAATATAAAAAAGTAATAAGAAAAAAATTAGATAAATATATAAAACTCTAGTTCTTGACGTACATTTTATATTAGTATATTTTTAAGTAATAAGATTATTTTTCAAATATGAAAAAATTGCATCTCTTTTAAAAAATGTTCTGATTTTATTTAATTTGAAATTGTTCAAATTTTTTTTTCCTAGATCAATTGCACTAATATTACTTGACGGACATTTTTATAATACTTTTAAGGACCTTAACATAAAATCCTCTAAATTTTTTAAAAAATATTTTTATTAATGTTTTTTATTTATTTCATTTCAAATATAAATTTAAATATTAAAATTATTGTTATTTTATATTCTATATAAATTTCAATCTTCAAATTTATGTTTCATTCTTATTTTACATATATTTTAATAAAAAATTTTAATTTTATTTCATATATGTTATAATTTTTAATAATAAAATAATTTTATTTTTATTATAATATTTAAATAATTTTTTTATTTTTTATCTTAAAAAAATTTAAGATTTTTCAAAATATACTCCAATGAGATGAGCCTTAAAAATTTAATTCGAGCATATGTATTTTTGCAACGATAATAAAAAAATAAAAAATATATTTTGGCTTTATTTAGCCTTTGTACATGTACATATGTAATAGATGCTATATATTAGAAGATTAATAAACAAATATATATTTGATACCTGACTGAAGGCAAACTTCATTTTTTATTTTATTAATAATATATTATATATATTATATATTATAATTTCATATATATAATATGATAAATAAAAAAGAAAATGTAGTATATATATATTTCTGTTTATTTCTTCTAATATATAACATCTATTACATATGTACATGTACAAAGGCTAAATAGAGCCAAAAATACATATTTTGTTTTTTTTTTATCGTTGCAAAAATACATATCTCGAATTAAATTTTTAAGCTCATCTGGCATGGGAGTAATTTTGAAAAATCTTAAATTTTTTTAGGGTAAAAAATAAAGGGGGATTTAGAACATTGAATTCTTCACAAATTACGCATTTCACCTATCATTTAGTAAATATTACGCATATCACACTCTCTTATATTGCTTATGGGTTACATTTCTATTGTAACAATAAGGAGAGTGTGATATGCGTAATATTTACTAAATGATGGGAAATGCGTAATTTGTGATGAATTCAATGTTCTGTACGTAAATCCTCAAAAATATAAAAATTATTTAAATTATTATAATAAAAAATAAAAATTATTTTATTATTAAAATTATAATATATATGAATAAAAATTAATTTTTTGTTAAAATATATGTAATTAAGAAAGAAAGTTAAATCTGAAGATTGAAATTTATATAGAATATAAATAACAATAATTTAATATTTAAATTTATATTGGAAATGAAAAATAAATAAAAATTATTAATAAAAATATTTTAAAAATATTTAAAAGGATTTTATGTTAAGCGTCTTAAAAGTTATATAGAATGATCGTCTAACTATATTCAGTGCAATTGATCTAGGAAAAAAAAATATTGAACATTTCTAAATAAATATAAATCAAAATTTTTTTTAACAAGAGATGCATTTTTTCATATTTGAAAAATTCTTATATTAAAAATATACTAATATAAAAAATGTACGTCAAGACAAGAGAGTTTTTATATATTTACTAATTTTTTTTTCTTATATACTTTTTTATTATTGATAAAAATTTATTATTTTTATATTTATGATAATACTTCTAGTAAAGAAATCCTTTAAATATATTGAAGAGCAGAATATTTTATACTATTATTTTTTTGTAAATATGGCTTTTTCCTTTATTTTCTCTTCAACGCATAATTTCCATCTTACTGATTTTTCTTATCTAAGGATCTGTTTGATATAAGAAAAAAATTTATTAAATTTTTAATATTTTAAAATATGTATTTAATATGAAATAAAATAAATTGTTATATTAAAATTATATAGGATTGTGAAATAAAATTTTTTGATTTATTGAAGAATTGGTGTTGAATGTGAAATAAAATTGTTTTGTTTAATGTTGGTATTTGTTGTGAGATGAGATATAAAATATTTTTTAAGTTTTTTTAAATAAATTTAAAATTTTTGGCATGGTTTAATTTTAGTCATCGATTTTTTTAGCCCATTCAAACAGAACCTATTGTATCAAAAATGCATATAATAGCATATTATGAGACTAGTATTTCCTGTACATATGTTCATTCTCTTGAAAATATTTTGCTAAGATGTTAGTCAATTTAGGAATAAAAGAAATATATATTTGAGAAAATTCATCTAATTATAACATTTAGAAATTTTACAATTAATATAGCAATAAAAAAAATTTTTATTATAATATTTTATCTCAAATTTCAATGAATTTTCTAGAGGAATAGACAACATTTCTTTTATTGATCAGTTTAAGATAAGTTACTTGGCTTAGTGTATACGATTAATTTATCTTAGAATTTTAGTATTATTGTTTAATGGAATTTTTATTTATTAGAGGTTTTGAGATGTCTTATTTCTCTTCATCTCTCTTCACTTAGTTGAATTTGTTTACCAATTTCCATTTAGAAATATAATTTTCTAGTTTTCTTATTGTATACAATTTTTACTTGATTGATTTTTTCTTGTAAAATATTTATTTGTTTGGCTCACTTAGGCAAATACTTTGTCCATAATTATAGATTCTAAAAAATTTTCGTAATTCTTTCAGGGTTTCAAAGTTGTCGGATTTTTTTTTTAATTTTTGTAATTATATATTCCTTGTAATATAATTTTCCTTGATCATTATTTTCTAAGATATTCTATTGTTTTGTAAACACGATTCATATTTTATTGTTTTCTTAAAATTATTTCATGTTCTAGAAATAAGTTTTTATATTTCTATAAATATTAGAATGTATTCAAAGGTCGATAGAAATAAAAGTATATTAAATGTTATAAAATTGAAATAAAATTATCATATTAAAAAATAATAGAATATATATTTTATTTTTGAAATAATTTGAGTATATTTTTTTAATCTAACAATAATTCTTTGTTGTAGGTGCTCAAATGCGGGAGAAAAAACAGTTTATTTTCTCTATGAATTGAAATTTAGCGATGCAAATTTTTTTAATTAACTATTTTAACTTTACTTATATTTTTTATAATATTTTTGTGCTTGAAATAAAAAATTATTATTTTATATTGTCATTCCAGCCTTTTATAATTTACTTACACATCAACTTTTTTCTTTTTTTCTTTTCGAACTGATTTTTTGTATAGATGTGTCAAGTTTACGGAATTTAAGAATTTTCTATTAGTTCTAGGTTTTAACTTTTACTATTTATTTTTAAATTTTTGTATAGATTCCCTAGAAGTATATTAGTCATTTAACTCATATGATTTCTCTTTTGTTTAAGAGATTTTATTTTAAAATAATTTGCTTTCTATTAAACTATAATAGAGAATTGTTAGAGAAATATTGTTTATTCGATTCTAAATTATTCTAACTAATGGTTTCTATAGTGAACAGAGCTCTACTTATAATTTTATTTTAACAATTGAGTGTTAAATATTATCTAAAAAATTTTACACTTTTTTTTAATTCTAGCATATGGTATCTTCATATATTTTATAAAAAGGTGATTTTAATATATTTATTTTTCTTATAATATCACCGAAAAATTTGTTGTTATAAATAGATAAATAAGATCTATATAATCTTTTCATTTGGGTTGTAGTATTAATTTTTTAATAAATTTTTGTTGCTTCTATTATCTATTATTCTCATGAAAGCTTTTTTATTTTAAGATCTCATAAAATATTATTTTATCTTATAATCATTCATTTAATAATTTTAGTGGTTTGTTTACTATGTATAAATATGATAATTAATTTTTAAATTTTACTTTAATATATAATTTTTTTTATCATCGTATAAATTCATAGTTAGTTCTTGTGTTTTAAAGAATATTATAAAAATAATTTATAACTTTTTTTCTTATCAGTATGCTTTTAACATGAATTTTAATACTGTTTTTATTTATCTTTTTTTTATATTTATTTATAATTCTTAATTCTACTGTGATAAATTATGATTAAATTTCATTTTTTCTTTTTATATAAATAAATATTTTTAGGACTCTAGTTTAATGCTTTTCCTATTTTTATTTTTGTGGATACTTTTCTAGTTGTTATTATTTATTCTAATTAATAAAATAAAGATTTATATATTTTTTTTTACTTTGGATATATTTCCATTTCTTTTCGGTAAAAAATTATTTTCTTTTAGTATATTTTGATACCTAGAAATAAATTTAATAATTAATTAATTAGATATATCTTCTTCATGGTTGCTGCAATGAATAATAATTTTAATAATATTTTTTGAATAAATTATCATATAAAAGATTTTTTTATGCATCAAATCTAAATTTATGAAAATTCTTATTAATATCTCTCTATATATTTATAAAATTAGTTTAATAACTTTGTTTCATATTTACTATTAAAGGTTGGTATAACACTTTGCTTTTTGTTCTAAATATATTATTTTCAATTATTTTTTATCTTATACCTTGACATTGAGGTTGCAGTTGAAATTAAAGTTTTATAAAGTAGTTTTATTTAGAAAGTAACTAAAAGCTTGCATTAACTTAACATCTACTTTTTTGATTATTTTTATTTAGATTTAACGTGCTTTTTTCCTCGATTTTTTAAGATTTATTCACATTTTACTTCAGATATTTTTTTTTTAATTGTTGTTTTGGGTTATAATTTCAGAATTTATGATGAACTATCATTTAGCTAATATTGTAAGTTTATTTTTTTTAAGAAAAAATCCTATATCAATTTTCAATATAACATTCTAGGTCTTGTTTCCTTTGATGGATTTATTATTTAAGTTTTAAAATAATATTAAACTTTACATCAGTATTTTCATAATTTGAGCTTATAAAAATTTAAAAATATTTTAAAATTTATTACTTGACTATAATAAGTTAAGATTGTATGACTCTATGAGGGTCTTGCTCTGTTTGTAAATTAGTTATATTTTGATTTAATGATGAAATCTAATTCTGTTCTAAAAATTAGTTTTTGGTAATAATTTGAATGTATCCCTAAAACAAATATTTTTTTTTTTGGCATTTTAATCCTTTTTTTAATATTTTTTGAAATTTTTTCATTCGTGATAATTATTTGAAAGTTTGTTATAATAATGGCAAGTTAGTTCTAACATGATAAATCACTTTAAATATTTTGATAAATGCATAGACTTTATTACTTCAATTATAAATAAAATTTCTTTACTATGTTTGAGCCTTTATTGTCTTTTTAGTTTTTCTATTTTTTGATATACAATTATTATTAAATATTATTATTCATGATGATTACCATCTCTTGTTGTAATATAATTTTCTATCATTTTTTCTATTATTAGGTCTCCTGTTATATACCTTATATAATTGGATTTAATTATTTTGAGTTACTAACTAGATTCCTAAGATCTTCTATGTTTTTTTATAAAAAAATTTCATAATTTATGACTGATAATTATTAATGTTTTTTTTTATTAGCATATAATACTTTTTTATTTTTAATTATTTATTCTTCTAATAATTCCTAATTTTATTTTACAAATTGTTAGGCATAAGTTCTCTTTTCATCACATTAAAAAATATTTGTAATGATCTTTTTTTAAAATTTATGTTTTTGGAAAATTTCTTCTTTTTTTATTATACTTTTTTCAATTTAATTTTAATTGAGGTAAAAATCTTTTTTGTTTTAGGCTTTAGTCAAATATTTTTTTTAATGTCATTTTTTTGATATATTTTTTGATATTTTTTTTATTGATGTCCCACCATGCTCCCACACCGAGGCTTTACTGCGCTGCACTGTAATAATATTCCAAATTTTTGTATATTGAATAACGTTTTGACACAACATTTGCTATATTTTTTTTTTAATGAAATTTTATGGGCATTTTTTATTTAATATAAAATGAATGTTTGTTAATTGGGGTTATTCTTTATATAATTCTTTGAAATATTTTTCTTTTATAAAACTAGCAACTAGAAATTCTAGTAATATTCTTCCGCGAAAAAAACTAATTGCTATCTACTTTTTTTTTTTTATTTTTTATGTCACTAAGTACATTAATTAATTTTTTAGTTATTTTAAGCACATACGAAAGTGATTCCTTCAAATTTTAAAGTTATCAAGTTCCAGATACGTTGCCTAAAGTTTATGAAAAAGGTGAATATTTTTTAGTTTTCACTACGATATTTTTTTTTTATATTGAGATATTTTTGGTGTCAATATATTATGAATGTCAATTTTGTTGGTCATGATGTTCCATAATTCTTTTAGGTTTTTTTTCTTTATTGAAGATTCTACATCTTATTTTTGCTTCTTTGAACTTTTGATTTTTGGATATTCTTTTGAAATTTATCTTGACATTTTATCTAAATCTGATTCATGTAAGCATATGGTTCATCAAAAAGTAAGAAGATATATTTCGAATTCTACCTGTCTTTTTGAATATTTTTTTATAACTTACTGTAAACAACCTTGAATTCATATTTGTGAAAGATAAAATTTATTCTTCAAAAATTATTAAACTTCTATAAATAATTTTGGCGTAAACAACTCCATATTTTTTATGAATGTAAGAATTTCATTGTTTTTTTTGTTTAGCCCAAAGTCATCAACCAATTATTTTGTTTGGATAATATACAATTGTATTATTCATGCATGATGTTAAAGATTTTGCAGGTACATTTCAATTTGTTAGAAGTTTTAATTTATCCAATTTATTATTATTTTTTATATTTAGAAAATTTATATTTATATATTTATGAATACTACTCAGGGTAGAACTAACTTTTTGAATATGTTTAAGAGAGATGATTTTCACAGCAGTAATTATTTGTTTTTGTAAACTATCTCTTCCTTCCTCTTATTTTCCTTTAAGCATACCTTTCATCCCTAACTATTTTCATGTTGTAATGATGAAAAAAATTATATCTAAATTTCTCAAAAAATTGATGAATATTAGATTTTTCTTATGGACTAAAAAGTAAAAAATTATTTTAAAAAAAATACAAGACGGAGAAGAACATCAAGACGTGATCAAACAAGGCAGTGGTCGGGCATGGAATAGACTGTGTAAATAACTTGTAAAGTAGAAATAATCGAGAGATTTATTTCTTGTAATTAAATAATATAGTGTTATCTCATATTAGTCTTCATTAAGATTTTATAATCTTGTAATAATTGTAATAATGCAAATAGTGTTCCGTATCAAAATATTAGTGCACATAACCGATCAAAAAATAAATTAGTGGCAACATAGTTGGGTTTCAATGCTAGTAAAGAGATAACTTTTAACTTGTGATAAACGTATCCCTCTATAGTAGTTAAAGTAATAACATATCTTATTACTGTACAATCCTCTTGGTCTCCTAATCTTTTTTTTTTTGCAAATTTGATAATAAATTATGTAAAATTTTGTGCCAACATTCCATCAAGAAAAAAACAAGAAATTGTGT
>KZ452006.1:0-25275 GCA_002786265.1 Apostasia shenzhenica | reverse complement strand
CCAGCGTCCCGTCAGCACGGGCGCGCCCAAGAGACGCCCCGGTCCCTCACCGGACCGGAATAACTGTGTGAAATCGTGGTGGATCGACGCCGCTCCGGATATCGAGGTTGATAGCACAGCGGGCTCCATGCGAAGCCACGAACGCAGTATCGCACCGATGAGTATGCCCGAACGCCGCCCTTGAACCAGCGCATCGACCAACGCCCGAGACAAGTTGCCCCGACGTCGCGTTCCCAGCCGGGAAGCCGGTGGGCTGACTATCGTCGCAGGATGATGGTTACGGATCTATCGCCCATGATGAAATGCTGTTCGGCGCAGCCGACCCGAACCATAACCAGTTTCTCGCATGCGGTCGAATAATGTTTCACTCGCATAAAGGATCGGCCGTTCCCGGCCGCATGCCACCGTCCATGGAGAATTATCGATCCACCAGCATCGAAAGATCGATAGGCCCCGTCAGGCTGATCCGAAAGCCTAAAAGAACGTGATCGAGACCCGGGCGCCACAGAGTTCAGACCGCGATTCCGTTTAGCGCCAGCCACCAGGGTCTCAATACAGAAATCAATGCCCCGCGGAACTTGCGATGGCCCCACCCCCCTTGGCCGGGCAGCGGCGGCGCCCGGACGCCCGAGCTGCCCGGGCAGCAGAGGGCGGCTGCGTGGCCTCGTCGCCGCCGGAGCGGCTCCGGATGCCGCCAACGTATGGACGTAGCATGTTGTCCGCCCCGGCTTCTGCTGGTCGACTTCACCCGCGAAAAGTCATCTTGTGCGGGCGCAAGGTCTTCGGGCGAGTGGATAATTCCGTGATCCTTGGCGAAATCCCACTGCCGCCCTGCCTCAGCCGTCCCGAGTAGCTGAAGCCCGGAACGGAGGCGACGTCGCGCCCCGACCACGTTCCACAGCGGCGGCCCATCTTGGCACCGGCCCCCTTCTCGAAATTATGACAGGCGCCGCAGCCTGCGAAGCCTCTCGCCCTTCTTCTCCGGCATGGCCAGGAGCACGGCAGAGGCTCGGCGGCGCCGCCCGCGCCGCCGTCACTGGCGGTTTCGGCCGGCCGCGGAGGGCAGGTCGAAACCGCGCTGGCCGCACCGGCGCATAGATAAACCGGACGAAACAGCCGAGAGCCATGTAACAGGAGCGTACCAAAGATCGCGCCGGCCACCTTGTTGACTTCAATGAATCGCATAACCCAGGATGGCCCGTGCAAGGATGTCGTGGGCGCGGCGGCCGCCCGCCAGGCGGACAAAACGCCGCACCAAGGCGACGCTTCGTTTCAATAGCCACTTTTGCTGAGCTGGCAAACACGAAAAGCGCCAGACCCCCGCCTGCTTTTTTGACACCTCCATTTGACCGCCGTTCGCTCGGGCCTCGGAAACCATTGACCCCATCTCCTCCGTCCGCCCGCATGGCGTGCCCGCGCCCGGCAAAGCCGCTGGCGACATCCACGACGCCCGATTGACGTGCAGTCTGGCGACGGCCTCCGAGGCGGGACCCTCGCCCAGGTGTGCGGCGGAGCGGACCGTGTCCGGGTGCTCAGGCATGAGATGCGGCGCGGAGCCGTTGACGCGGGCCCAATCACCCCTCCGCAGCGACCGCATCGACGAGGCCACCGAGGCATCCGATCACCGCGCGGCGATACGAACGTCGTCGTCAACGTCCAGGGCACCTTGTCCGACGATCGATCCCGCCCTCATCGACGCCCGGTTATTCCGCTGGCCGAGTCCGAGGTCGACAATCGCGACCCTCGGCCGCCTCATCCCGCCCCCGCGGACCAATGAGTAAGACCGATTCCCAACATCTCAAGGGTCGGCACGGGAGCTTCCGCCCGCCGGCTCGCCCCCGCCATTTCACGGCGCAGCCCTCCCGCTGGGGCGAGTGTTCCGCTGCGTGCAATCACATCGGCCTTTAACGCCGACCGCGCTCCGCTTTGACGCCATTCGTGACGCTGCCTCCGCACGCCTGAACTGCCGGAAAACTCGAAACAATTGCGCGCGACCGGCATGCGCATCACATCACCGTCGTCGATACCGTGCCCCGCCCGGCTCGACACTCCGGGGCGAACTCGAAACGGCCGCGCACCATGCTGAAAGCCACATGACGAGGACAATCAACGCCTATCCGGCCGGAAAGCGCCGCCAATCCACAACCCGCCCTGCGAGGACGTCTACTCCGTCTTTAACGGGGCTAATTGTTGATAGAAATACCAAAAGATACAAGACAGAGATAGGGGTTTAACAATTAGAACAATTTTAGCCAAAGTGTCGAATTTAAGTTGAACCCTATACCTGAAACCCGTTGATGCCATAATTTTTAACCCTCGGTCCTGAATCTGCCTCACCTTCCGGTCTAATTCGTAAATTGAAGTATGCTAATTTCGAACCTTTCATGCTTTGTAGCGCGTCGCGCGCTGAAAATCCGAATAGAGCTTATTTAATAATAATAATAATATTAAATATTTCCTTATTAGTATTCTATCACAAAAGTTCTAACTATAATGAATATTATTTTGTTTCACATATCCAATTATTTTAATAAAATTATCGACTATATTTTATATATTATAAATTATGATTGTGGCATTAAAATAATTTTTTATATATTTTGCAGGTAATAAAATACAATTTATCAGATGAATCGATATTAATCATGTCAGAAGATTACTCTACTAGAAAAAGACAACAGATAAAAAATTTAAGCGTCTGAAAACTCAGAAATTTCAGAAATTCCTAATATTTTCACTTTAAATAGAAATATCTATTTGGCAGCCTAGTTAAGATGTAACGCATTCCGAAACAAAGTCCTCGCAAAAAACTGAAGACCTGATAGAACACACTGAGACAGAGAACTTCACCTGCTTAGTCTATTATACGTCGGCGAGTATTCTGACCATCCATGTTCATTGTATTTGAATAGGAGACTGAAAAAGCGCCCGAACCCGCCGATGGGTACTGCGCTAATCGATCAACCCAAAGCCATGTTCAATGCTGCATATCGGCCTAAAAATGCCGCTAAAGTACCTACTAACCCGTTCAAGGACTGTCTCATATAATAGGGCATCGCGCGACTATAGATATACAGTGAATTGAACAAAAGAAAATGGTGAGGTGCCGTCCTAACGGCCCGATAAGTGTTCTATTCCTCTGCGCTCGCCCCGAATTTGACTTTGAATTTAATTTAATAGCTCAAATAATACTTTATTTAAATAAAATATTAATTTTGAGTTAACCTTAAATTTCTTATTTTGCCTTTGAGATAATTTCACATATTATATGATAAATTATATTTTATATACTGCAAAATATATGAAAATTATTTTCATGTCACAATTATAATTTATAATATATAAAATATAGTTGATAGTTTTATTAAAAATAATTGGGTATATGAAATAAAATAATTATTTTTTATATTAGAATTTTTGTAGAATATAATAAAAATTTATTAATTTTTTTTTAATTAGTACTATTTTGATTTTCACGCCAAACATGATTCAATTATGATTCAATTATGATTCTTAGAATTAGACCGAAATTAGTTGGTCAAATTGGTTCAACTAAATTGACCAACTAAAAATTGTTCTAATTGTTAAACTAGATGGTTCTATCAAAATAGGTTAAAATTATGGAATATATAAAGTGAACTTGATATGTGTTTAATGATTTTTTATTCTCTCAACTTAATCAATTTAGTTATTTAAAAAAATTTAAAATTAAGTTAATTTTATATTTATATGATTTTATTGATAACTTATTAATTAATGATTTAAATATTAATTTTTTTCTTTAAAATTTTCTTTTACTATATTATTTCTAAATTATTAATTTTTTTAAAAAGTATTCATAATATTTATAAAATCACAAATATCTGTGATATAATTATGAGGTCATTTTGTTGATTGATTAGACTATGGATTGACTAGTTAGTTTATTTGAACTCCAGTTCGATTCTGAAAAACTTGAATTTAACTCGATAAAATTATCGTGTTGTGGTCTCCACTCATTGACTGCAAAGCCTAAAATTACTCAGTTTGAAAAAGAAAAATGCATGTGAAAATGCATGTGAATGAGATCTTTCAAAAAAAAAAAAAAAAAAAAAGTGAAAGAGACTACAATTGGAGAAGAATCTCTTTTGAAAGAAGGGAAAAAGAAAAGCCCACATGTTCACTAAAGCTAGGGCAAGGTACAAAGGAGTTAAATGATTTAGATATTATCTACATAGAGAGAAGACATGATGATAGTCATCATCCTCTATTCATAAAACTAATCATTCATTAGCAAGAGCTACAAAACTATAAGAAGAATTCATCGATATGATCTTATTTCTATACGACATAAAAAAGTTTCAATACGTTAGCATTTTACAAAGATGAAATTAATTATATGAGAATGTGAATTCATCATTATCGATACATGTAGCCACATGATGACAACTTGTGTTACTCAAGAACAATTATTGAATCAGATCAGTACAAAAAATTAGCTATTGCTTTAATAATATATCATCATTTGCATATATATTGGTGCAACAATCATATAAATATGTATTTCTATATATACGATTGGATCATGAAAGAGAATCACATGAAGTGTATTGCAATATTTGTTTTGATAGTATTTATTGCATTGCAAAACTTACAAATGCATGAACATGAATACGTATATTCATGCATGTACATATTTACATATACATCTATGAATATATATATATATATATATATATGTATATATATATATTATGTACCTATATACATATATTTTACGTATGTATATACATTGAAATGAAGCCAACGAGTCGTTCCAAAGATGAAGTATGTGTGGAGCCTCTTTCATAACTCATAATTTTGCATGATAACAAAACACTTTTTTGGATCCATAAATCTTGTGCAACTTTAAAAATGAAATAAAATACAAAAATTAGTTCATGGGTAGGCTCTAATCTCGGTTTCAAGAAGACAAGAAATTAGACGGTAAATTTGAAAACATTGGTTCTTTTACGTAACACTAACCATTCTTATATAGCAAACAAAGAAGAAATTCTACCCTATCTTCTTGTTCTTCTACTTCAAAGAGGCTGAAATATTGGTTATCTGCACTATTAGGTCTTATTTGGTTCGAGATAATATTTTATTCAACACAAATTTTAACTATAAAAATCAACTTTATTTCATATCCAGCATCAATACGAATATTAGAATTCAAAGTATTTCACATTTTACACACTTTCTAACATTAAAATAAATTTCTCTCCCATTAAACGTAAAAAATAAAATATTTTTTTCTCCTGTCTAAAAAAAAACTCAAGCCAAACGAGACTTTAGACATCACTGTTAATTATTTTGGTTGTCCACAAAGAAGCTCTCTCAATATTGTAGAAAAACATATTATCAAAAAAAAGTTGTAGAAAATTAACACAACACTGTTTAAATGCCCAATGGGATATGAAGATGGAGATCTCACATTCAAAATCCTAAAATGTCTTCTTCTTCTTTTATCAAATACAAGAAAATAATAGAATGATCTTTGAATTTTTAAAATATTTCTAGCTCTGATCATAGCATCACATAGAAGGTTTTATATCCCCTATATATTCTAAGTTGTCACTCTGAGGTAAAAATAAATATGAATGGAGAGTCACACACACTATGATTAAAGACAATAAAGAAATTTGCAAGAAACTCGTAATCATATTCTTACTCATAAAATTATTACAAGTTGAAGAAATTTATCTTTTCTACTTTCCCGACTTTGATTTTAACAATTCATCTTTCAGAAATAACTGTAACTGAGTAAACTATTCATAATTGACTTATATCCCTTAAAGAAATAGTTTCTCCAAAGTGCTACTAAAATGTTCGAGTCATATCCAATACTGACACGGTGAAGCCATTAATTTCACGACATTCAACGTACGTCCAAACTTAATGATAAGAATCACTTCAAGTACTACCTAACGGTTAGAAGTTACCTAAAGACATAAAAACTATTTGAAATCCCAAAAAATAATACTTCAAATCCTCAATGTGTTGAAGATCAAATTTAATTAAGTTCACTGAACAATTTGTAAATTCTATTTTTATATATTTTATTTTACTTATATGTAATACAGTAAAGTTGTGAATGTATATTTCATAAATATATTTTATAATTTATAATTAAAGATTATTTGTTTAAAAAAATTATAAGTTCTTTATATATATATATATATATTAATATCTAAAATGTATTTTTAATTATTGATTATTTAGTTCAAATAAACTCAAAACTCAATTAAAACTCAAACAATTGTCACTCAACTCAAATCAAACTAAACCTTACTGAAAAAAAAATTTTAAAAATGGGTCAACACTTTCGAATTTTACTTATTTAAATGCCCTATTTGTCTCAAAGTTTAAAATTAACCTAGTTTAATTTTAATCAGTCACATCACACATAAAATTTATTATTAAAAATTAATTTTATTTCACATCCTACACATATTACTAAAATAATAACTAATTTTATATCATATCATTCACAATTTTTAATAAAAAAAATAACTCTATATAAATTCAATTTTAACCTTCTTAAATTTAATCTTACAAACAAACAACCCAGAGCTCAAACTTCAATTGAGGTAATCAAATATATATATATATATATATATATATATATATTTTGATTAGAAATGTATGTCAATTCTCAATCAATTACTACAAAGAAAATATAATTTAACCAAAAAAAAAAAAGCTTGAAGATGAATTGTTGCCTTCCCCCACATGTGAAAGGCATGTTCCATAGTGCACAAAGTAAACGACGTGCACTGTTTTGCCATCTTTGCTCTCTCTACAATAATACAAGTACTTTTCATCAAAATAATAATGGCAAGTAGAAAGTGGTGCTCTTCCCTCAGCCCTCAAATTTCAAATTATATACTTCACACGAGTTATCTATCTATAACTCTCGTCTTAATTTAGTCTCTTTAAAAATTATATAATTAAGGATAAAAAATACCCTTCTCCTCTCCGCGTACGGCGCATATGTTGGAATTGAGCACAAGAGTTCACACGTTGTGCTTGCAAACACCTGCCACGTAAGCTAATTAACGCGCACAGCCTGCACGCACGTTCAAGCCCCACACAACGCGTTCATCCTGTGCCGTAGTGGCTGTCTGCCACTATGCTTGCAAGACAGTCTGCCGCCGCATGCGGCTACAGTGACGTGATGGCCACTCGCTTAAGTACGACGAATGCGTTGCGATACTACTGAAGGTGAGAGAGGGTATGATTAACGGGACTTATAAAATGATACTAGACCAAGAGGTCAAAAATCTATGTGAAGTAATTTAAATTTTAAAAATTTATTTGAAGTGCTCGAATAACATTAGGGACTTAGATGTAATTTATTCAAAATTAATTTAACATCCAGGTAACTTTATTTCAAAAACTCACTATATTTTCTTCGATTTAAAATTAATTTAATTTTTTTTTTACTAAAAGGTATTCTTTAAAAATAAATTGAATCAACTCATAATTGAATTAATAGACGTATATATATATAAATATTTAAATGTTTCCAGTATATAATTAAAAAAATTGCATATAAATATATTATAATAATTTATATAAAATTAATAATATTACAAATACGCTAAAATATTTAAAATTAAAACTAAAATATTATATTTTTAATATATCTCAAATATACATCATCTATATATTTATAAAAAGAAATATGAGTTATAAGTAGGTTTTATTTTATCTTTAAAATTAACTTGAAATCAAAATTAATTCAAAATTAAAATTTTAATTTTAAGCTAATCTAATTTTGCTTGAAATCGACTTGGAACCTCCCCTAATATATGTCGAGATGATTCAAATGTGATACAATTCGATTTAACAATAATTTGATGTTATGTTTTTCGTAAGTTCCAAAAAAAATTAAATTAACTTTTATTTCATATTACATTTAATTTTATTCATATCTTATATTGATTTCAGTTTCAAATTTTTTTTTTCACATTTTACATTTATTTCAACATTAATTAACTTTATTCAACATTTCTTGTAAATTCAAAGTCTAAACAAGCCATAAAACCTCTCTTTTCTAATTAAAAACATGTTTTAATTACAACATATAATAACTTATTTTTTTAACACATAAAATTATTATATTTATTTATTAAACACTTAAAATATAAATATTACTTTATAAATACTCTAAATATATTAAAATTACTCATTTCATATTGTAGTCTCTATTTATCATCCGCTATCTAACCTAATTATACTTTTTTACATATATATTTTAGAGATAAGTAATAAGCGCAAAATATTACTCAATAATTAAAAAAATATTAGTAATATTACTAATTAATATTATGTATCAAATTACTAAATGATATTATTAATGCTTTAATAAATAATAGTTAGCAGTTAATCGAACTATAGTTAGATCGGGTCAAACAACGGTCAACGAATGGGAGACTATAGCGTAGAGCTGATAATATTAGTATATTTAAAGTATTTTTATAATAATATTTATATTTTAAGTCTCTAGTAAATAAATAAATATGTAATGTATGTAAACTCTTCATTTTTTATGTAAACAACTTATAACAAAATCAAATATATATATTTTTAAAATAAATCAAAATATTTATTTTTCTATCTAGATCTAATAGCACACATAGAAGAATATTCTCCAAATTTATGTCAGTATTAAAAACTCCTCTCCACAAGGCCAGTGGTCTTGTTGGAAGTTGCTTTAACATTGAGATTCTTAGCATTATCATAAGGAGACAAAAACTATGCTATAAAATAAAGTGGACTCATATGCTAATCAAGGTTTTCAGAACCGAACCGAAGATCGAACCGGTCAATCGATCAGTTCATGATTTTATCGGTTCAACCGGATGACTTAATAATTACATCATAATTAAATATAAATTTTCTAAATGTGAGAATAATTTTTAAAATATCATTAAAAAAAATATTTTGAAAAAAATAGTACAACTAATTTAAAAAATTACTACTACAAGAAATATATAAAAAATTAAAAATTATAAAACAAAACAAATACAATTGCTTTTCTTGTCAATTTATCATTCAAAATACTTTGCCTCTTTTATAACAATTCAAAATAAATTTATGATAAAAAAATTAATAAATTAGCTAAACATCCATTATATAAAATAATTATTATTCAAAATATAGCATCAATATTAAAATATTAAAGCTCAAATATCAATGTATAAAAATAAAATAAGATGCTCAAATAATAATTTTGGTTTGCCCGGTTTGACGGTTGGACCGGTTTTTACCGGTTCAACCCGATTTTTACCGATCCAACTCGGTTTTACCTGATTTCGGTTCTAGTGTTGAACCAGACCGGACCTTGGGCCGGTTCCCGGTTGAACCGGTCGAACCGGCCGGTCCGGTCCGGTTCTGAAAACCCTGATGCTAATGAGGAACAATTGAATCTTCCTCCATCCAACCTCCATCCAAATGCTAAGGCTCAATATTCTGACTCGACTAGTAGCTTCGCGAGATGCAAACCACACGACTCCACCGCTTAAAAAACATGTGAGTGGTTGCGCCTCATCGGTAGTCAGGAGTAATCTACGGTGATGGACTGGTTGTAATTATTCTCTTAATAGAGTTATCATCGTGAACGTTGATCCAACCATAACTTAATTCAAAGTGTTACAGATGGTGGAGTACAGGTCAATCGGATATTGAATGGCTAGGGTCGCGTTAAAGATCAAATTAAGAGGGCGGTGAGACTAGCTTCCGGTCGACATCTCTCTTATTGGCCCATCAAATATGAGCCCTCAACACAACCGAGAGATAGCCCTCTTGATTTCAGAGATAGCAGTCGTCACAACACGAAGAAGAGCAATCAAATCAAGCAGAGAAGGCATAGAGAAGAAGAGCAATATGCGGCTCTTAATCAGGTTTCTAGACTCATAACTAATAACAAGAGAGCACAAAAATAAATTGTCTCATATTTAAAAGAAAAGGTAAATTTTGAGCTGTATAAGTATATAACGTGGTTCCAAGTTATAGTAATGCTGGGATAAGTGATCTCTTGAAAAGTACTCAAGTTACGTAATTTCTTAAAATTAAAATAAATAATACTTTTATATTTGGATTACGAAATATTATAACTTTTTTCGTACACTTTTATTTAGGTTTCATTATATTTACCATTCATAAATCAAGGAAATGAATTTTAAAAGTAATTATTTTTTTTTCATGAGGATCATTTAATTCAGGATATTTAAGTTAGTCTTACTCTTGCTTCACCTAGCAGATTAAATCATAAGTTGATCACTTCAATTTATTTCTTTTTTTTTGATAATTTTTTTTTTATTTTTTAAACTTAACTATGTTAGAGAATATAATCTTCTATTTTTGTAAATATTAAGAATGAGATGTTTAACATGCAAGAAGGTTGGCGCATTAGGAGCGAGAATGATCTGAATTCGAGTCAAACCAGGCACTGCATAAGCTCAAGTTCTCTCAATTTGATTCGAATTTGAGTTGACTCGAGTCTTAATTAAGCCAACTCAGGCTCCCCAAGAATTAATTTTTTTTAATTAATTACCTTTATTAGAATTTAAAATTAAATTAATAATACCTACAAGAATAACAAATATTTCAAATACAGTTAACACATGTTTATTAAATATAATAAATGATTGAATATATTATTTAGAAAAATATTATGTACCATTAATAATTAACCTATAAATTGATCTATCATAATTTAAAGCTTAATATACTAGAATATCCAATGAATTAATTATTAATCTACTGAATAATCCAGTATATTAAAGTTTTAAATTATAATAAATCAATTTATGAGTTGGGTATGTATAGCAAGGCTCTACTATTTATATTTAAAAAGATAAAGATTGAGTTAAGCTTATCTGATTCCATCACGGCTCATGACTCAGTGGATAAAAATATTTTTTTATTAAAAATTATGAATGATGTGAAATAAAATTAGTTATTATGTTGAGATATTTGAATGATGCTATATAAAATTAGCTGTTATATTAGATATGTAATAGATGTGATATAAATTAGTTATTATTTTAATAATATGCGTAAAATGTGAAATAAAATTATATGTGATGTGATACGTCTGATTAAAATTAAATCAGATTAATTTTTAACTTCTAAACAAACGGAGCCCAAATGTTCCGAGCTAAACTCTCATCCCTAAATGCAATATCTATGTTAGGTTTTTATATGTAATTAGATAATTATTATGGACTTCAAATGATTAAGGTCATATTCTTGGTTTATGTGATAAATAAAATAAATTAGTTATAATTCTCTAAAGTCTTTAAAATTATATACTTTAGTCTATCAAATTTTAATTTCTTACATTTAGGTCACTTAAG
Source organism: Apostasia shenzhenica (assembly GCA_002786265.1). Lineage (NCBI taxonomy): Eukaryota > Viridiplantae > Streptophyta > Magnoliopsida > Asparagales > Orchidaceae > Apostasia > Apostasia shenzhenica. The sequence goes on along the minus strand of KZ452006.1, from coordinate 13,888 downwards.
CTTTAAGATTTCTTGCACGTTAGATCTCTAAAATTTTAAATTTTTTGCACATTTATTTATGATATTTTCAATTAATTTGAACTAAGTTCGCTATCAATTATGACACTGAAAGATCACAAATTTTCAATTATTTAATTACATTAATCTCACAGGGACCTAGGTATATAATAATTTAAAATTCAAGAACCATGCCAAAATTTAGACCTCAGGCTCAGGAACTTTTATTAGTGCAAGAATTTAAAATTTACTACGTAAAAAGATTAAAATCTCAGGGACCTATAAATAATTTACCCTCATAAATGCACATGCAATGGCGCTCGTGGTGAAGCACGTGCGTGGGGCTGGTGGTGCAGTGATTTGTGTTTCCAAGCGATATTATAAAAATAATAAATAATAAATAAATAAATAAATAAATAAATAAAACAAAAGCCGAAGGGAATGCAGCCATTTTGCTGGTAAATAATAATTTGTATTAAATGTTTTTTTTTTCAATTTTAAAATATTTTAGCTTTAGAAAAATAATTTTATTGGCATTTTCATATTCTTATAAAACTTATATCTACTGTACTGTTGATATAAAAAAGGGGTATTTACATACATACCCCTTAAATCATCTTAAATTATATATTAAACCCTCATTTTTTAATTTTACAACTTAACCTCTAAATCATCCAAAAAAAATAGTAGAATACATATATTTGCAAATATATTTATAATATTTATATATATATATTATTGGTAATAAACATCCAAATAATTATAAATCAGCAAAAAATATACTTTAAAAATCTTGAAAAAGACCTAAATATGTTATTTTTGGAAAAAATTTTTTTGTTAAAGTGTAACTATTTTAAATGTGTTTTTTTATTATGTAATTTAAATTTATTTAAAAACTGAACTCGAGTTAAATCGAGTCGAGTCAGTAATTCGAGTTCGAGTCGATTTTGAGTCTCATTGAAATCGAAATTTTCGAGTTCGAGTATACTGAAACTCGCTCGAACTCGACTCGATGCCACCCCTAAATCATATTGATGATCATCACCGTCCATTAAGCGGCGGCCATGATCGTCGTATCGTCATCGCACGTGGTCAATCATGGCAAAGAAATAATTGGTTGGATTTAAATAATAATTATCAACAATTACATATTCTATAAACTTATTTAGCAATCCAAGGCTATTCAAAAATATTAAAAAAAATTAAAATTATTATAAAGATAATATAAATTAATATTAATTTCTTAAAATTAAAAGGTCTAAGATTTGATATTTTTTCTGATAAAAAATATAAAATTTAATTATTTTTTAATTAATTTAAATTATTCATATTATATATATTTATCATCATCAATTTTATCATAAAAAATATCTTCATAATTCTTTAAAAATTTAATAAAGTTTTTAAATTTAATTTCGAAGTTCTCTTATTTTTTTTATTAAAAATTTGAAATTAAAAAATATAAATATTAATATTTTAATACTATATTATAAAAGGCTAAATAATTAATGAGTGAGAATAATTTTATAACATAATAATTAAGAAATAATAATATATTTTAATTAAAATATTAAAATTTAAATTAAAGTTTGTTTAAAAAATAAGATTAATTTTTAATACTTTTCAAATCTTACAAGCCCAGTTGCAATTTACCCAAAAAAAATTAAAAAATAAAAAAAAAATTCACAAGCCCAATACTCCAAGGTCTCATTAACAGCTGTTGCCTTGCGGATATCATTATTATAAAATGCTCACCATCCCTTTCGGCCACCCAGCTCCCTTCCTCTCTCATTTCCGGCGGCTCTCTAATTTTCCGGCGGCACTGAAGTTCTCCGGCGACCTCACATGCTGATCTCCGGCGAACGCAGGCCAGGGGGCCGGCCGTGGCTGGCCCTCGTAGTGGCTTTGGCCCTTTGCCTGTTGGCTTCTGAGGCTGCCATCGCTAATGCCGACCAAACTGAACCTTACATCTATGCCTCTCCACCACCGCCTTACTACTACAAATCTCCTCCGCCTCCTACCCCATACCACTACCAGTCGCCACCACCGCCAGCATATTACTACGAGTCTCCACCACCACCGTCCCCTTCACCGCCACCACCGTACCACTACAAATCTCCACCCCCACCCTCTCCTTCACCACCGCCACCGTACCACTACAAATCCCCACCGCCACCACCATCACCGTCTCCATCCCCTCCATATTACTATAAATCCCCACCTCCACCTTCGCCGTCTCCCCCACCTACGTATTACTATAAATCCCCACCTCCACCTTCGCCGTCTCCCCCACCTACGTATTACTATAAGTCTCCTCCTCCACCTACGTCATCTCCACCGCCACCATATTACTACAAGTCTCCGCCTCCTCCTTCCCCGTTACCGCCACCTCCTTATTACTACAAATCTCCTCCTCCTCCGTCGCCATCACCACCTCCACCGTACCATTACAAGTCCCCACCCCCACCATCACCTTCGCCACCACATCCATACTATTACAAATCACCTCCACCACCATCTCCTACCCCGCATCCGCCATATTATTACAAATCTCCACCACCACCCTTGAAGTCACCTCCACCGCCCTACTACTACACTTCACCTCCACCACCAACTAAATCTCCACCTCCGCCATACTATTACCATTCCCCACCTCCTCCGATAAAGTCTCCTCCACCACCTTACTATTACATCTCTCCTCCACCACCGGTAAAATCTTCACCACCGCCGTACTACTACATTTCTCCTCCACCACCTATAAAATCTCCTCCACCATATTACTATGCGTCTCCGCCACCACCTGTACCTCACCACCACCATCCTTTGATCAAGATAGTCGGTCATGTCTACTGCTACAAGTGCTATAACTGGAAGAGCCCATCACACTCTAGCCACAAGAAGCTTTTTGAAGGTAATTTTGTAAGCGTAAATAGTATTCAAAACTGGGGTAAAAGAAGTAGAACACATTTTAGTTTGAGAAAAGTCTTACTAACTAATTTTTTTTAATCTACAAAATAGTTCATTAAGTTAATTTTATTTGGTCCACAGGAGCTGTGGTGAAGGCAACATGCAAAGCAGGGGAGAAGGAATACATTGGCTATGGCAAAACTAAAGACTATGGAAAATACAGTGTTAATGTTAAGGGATACCCATATTGGAAGTATGGTGCCAAGGACTGCAGGGTGCAGCTCCATGCTGCCCCCAAGGGCTCCATATGCAACGTCCCCACAAAGATCAACAAGGGATCTCACCTTGAAGTTTATCACAAGTCTCGTGAGTTGATCGTCCTTAAGGCAAAGCCACTTGTCTTTGCCCCATCGCCAAAAAAACTTTACCCAGAATGCGAGAAACATCACTATGTTACTCCACCATCTCCCACTTACTACTATAAATCTCCTCCACCGCCTTCTCCGACTTACTACTATAAGTCCCCGCCACCGCCATCTCCCACCTACTACTATAAATCCCCTCCTCCTCCGGTGAAGTCTCTTCCTCCGCCCTACTATTATAAGTCTCCTCCTCCACCAGTGAAGTCACCATCAACACCTTACAACTATAACTCTCCACCACCACATTATCCATCCCCTCCTCCCTATTATTATAAGTCTCCCCCTCCACCCTCTCTGTCTCCGTCTCCACCTTACTATTATAAGTCTCCTCCACCACCATCACCATCCCCTCCTCCTCCATACTACTATAAATCTTCGCCCCCGCCCTCGCCTTCTCCTCCATCTCACTACATTTACAAATCTCCGCCACCGCCAGTGAAGTTATCTCCACCTTATTATTATAAATCCCCACCTCCTCCTTCGCCACATCTGTACCATTACAATTCTCCGCCACCACCCACTCCACCCATTTACTATTACAAGTCACCACCTCCTCCACTATATCACTACAACTCACCACCTCCACCATCACCTTCTTCACCACCATATTATTACAAATCACCACCCCCACCATCGCCCTACTATTATAAATCACCTCCCCCTCCATCACCATCTCCTCCTCCAGTCTATTACTACAAGTCACCTCCTCCACCATCACCGTCACCTCCACTGACTTACTACTACAAGTCTCCTCCTCCACCATCACTATCTCCCCCACCTCCCTACTACTATAGCTCCCCACCACCCCCAACTTCTCCCCCTCCACCATACTATTACAAATCACCCCCTCCTCCATCTCCATCTCCCCCTCCGCCGTATTACTACAAGTCTCCTCCTCCGCCATCACCGTCACCTCCACCACCTTACCACTACAACTCCCCACCGCCTCCAACTCCTTCTCCCCCTCCACCATACTATTACAAATCACCCCCTCCTCCATCACCATATCCTAGTCCTCCCCCTTATTACTATAGGTCTCCACCACCACCATCACCATCTCTCTCACCACCTTACTATTATAAATCACCACCTCCTCCATCGCCATCACCTCCTCCGCCCTACTACTACAAGTCTCCTCCACCACCATCGCCATCTCCTCCGCCCCCTTACTACTATAGGTCTCCTCCTCCACCGTCACCATCTCCTCCACCACCTTATTATTACAAATCACCTCCTCCCCCATCACCATCTCCTCCAACGCCTTATTACTATAAGTCTCCGCCACCACCATCACCTTCCCCACTGCCTTACTATTACAAATCACCACCTCCTCCATCGCCATCACCTCCTCCGCCTTACTACTACAAGTCTCCTCCACCACCATCGCCATCTCCTCCGCCCCCTTACTACTATAGGTCTCCTCCTCCACCGTCACCATCTCCTCCACCACCTTACTACTACAAATCTCCGCCACCACCTTCTCCATCTCCGCCACCACCTTACCACTACCAATCACCACCTCCACCATCACCCTCACCTCCACCTCCCTATCACTATAATTCGCCACCACCACCATCGCCATCTCCCCCACCTCCATACTACTATAATTCGCCTCCTCCGCCCTCACCATCTCCTCCGCCTCCCTACCGCTACAATTCTCCACCACCACCTTCCCTATCCTCGCCACCACCTTACCACTACCAATCACCTCCTCCACCGTCACTGTCTCCTCCACCAATCTACTTCTACAACTCTCCACCACCGCCGTCGCCATCTCCTCCACCACCTTATTACTACACATCACCACCCCCACCTTCACCATCTCCTCCGCCACCATACCACTACAACTTTCCCCCTCCACCATCACCATCTCCTCCCCCACCTTACTACTACAAATCCCCTCCACCTCCATCACCATCTCCACCTCCAACATACCTTTACTCCTCTCCACCACCGCCGTCGCCATCTTCTCCACCACCTTATTACTACAAGTCACCACCCCCACCATCACCGTCTCCTCCGCCACCATACCACTACATCTCTCCCCCTCCACCATCACCATCTCCTCCCCCACCATACCACTACAAATCCCCTCCACCTCCATCACCATCTCCTCCAACATACCTCTACTCCTCTCCGCCACCCCCAATTCAATACTAAGCATGAAACAATCGAGACTCTTTTCCTCCAATCAATCATGTAAGTACGCTTTTTGGCATTTAACTTGAAAAGCCTTCTCTTGATTCGCGTTCTTAAAATAATATGTTCTAATTAAAACTTGATTTCCTTCCAATTTTCCAGATCCTAGTGTAAGTGAAATAAGGAGTCTTACAAGAGATGTAAGTGGTTCCTCGCTCTCTCTGCTACAAGCTTTGGTGGCTTTGGCATCTTTTTCAAGGATGAGTGGGGATCATGATCTTGTGCACAAAGCTTTAAGTGGAATAAAAGAAGAAAAGAGATCTATGAAGTCTGGATGGCCATTATTTGTTCTTAATTTCCATGTTCAATTGTTCTTTTTTGCATATTCTTACATTTCTTGTATGTACAGAGGTATTTAAAATTTGTCTACTTTTAAATGTAATAAAATGGAAACTCTATGTGCCTTCATGTGTTCATTTTCCAGTCTCAAAGTGATAATTATCCTGTCATTTACAAATAATCTACCATATTAATCTTGAAATTAATTTTATTTCGTAGTATCATAAATTTTATGACAAAAAACTAATTTTGAGAAATCTCAACATAAACTTGACTTTAGTTCAAACTTTTTATAAGTCTCACAATAAAATGAGTTCATTATAAGCAATTAATTATAACATGTTCATGTGTTTTAATAAGATGTATGCAGAAATTGTGGTAAACATTAATAAATTATGTGACATCTTCGGTCTTGATTTTTTGTTGAAGTGTTTCCCATCCTATCGTGATTGGAAGTAGTTCTCTCATTGAACCCGAGCTTCTCTAGCTACTCATTTCTATGATTAAGCTACATTCTAATTTCAGTTTGATCTTCCTTCTTATTTTATCTTAATTAGTTCTCCATTATCTAATTTTTCATCATGGTTAGGAATATATTTTGCCATGATAATATATTTATCAAGCTATAATTAATTGTTATCACGTACTAGGCATCATTTTATTTTTCTATATTGCCCAGTATTATAACTCATGTTCATTGAAGATTGATATTGTAATTCAGGTATATTGTGTATCTCTTCCTCACTATACTTTTTGGTATGATGTGCACGTAATGCATTAATTAGTGGATATCCTTTAATATTGTGAGTTGCGATACTTCTTGAATTTGCTTGTATTAGATTTACACTTTGCTTGACCTAGCTACTGATATTTTTATTTATAATTGACCTAAGAGTACTGAATTTTATCTATATATCTCGTGTATCTTATTCCTAACATTTGTAATAACTTACCCCTGATATTATTTCCTTTGAGTAGCCGCTTGTCGGTCATAAAATTGAGGAATATTTGGCTGCTTTGTCCGACTAATAACGTTAATTTTTAAATTTTTTGATTATTTGGCTCTCGTTGTAGTTTTGTTTTTTAATCGAGTTGAATATATTTTGAAATGAAAATCAAATTGTGAAGGCCCATTAGCTTTTATCTTTCTTTTTTTGCCATATATGTCAACTTGCACCATTATTATTGTCAGATGCATTGATATTTAAGACAATCATGAATGTTTTTTAAATTTGCTTTTGTACAACTCACAGTGTTTTTTGTCTCCTTTTTTTTTTTAAGTTTAATATTCTACACCAGTCATTGATTGAATGGATGATTTCATTTATTTAATTTATATTTTGTACGAAATTAAAATGAGATCAGTGATTTATCATACTTAAATCTATCCAAAAATCAATTTAAATCTGGATCAAACTTATCACTTTATCGAAAGTTTAATATATATTCAAACTAAAGCACGTGCATGATTGGTAGGAATCACGAGAAATTATTGCATCCGAATTCAAATCAGAGGCTGCCACGTGTACCCGGACTCGCCTGTATTGCACACGTGGTGGCCTCTGATTGGCATCCAGATGGTGCTCCATCCTAATTCAATAATTTTTCCAGGAATCACAGACTTGAAAACATGCAACGTGTAATATTGGTGAAATTACATATGAATATTTTATTTATTTATTTATTTATTTTAAATAGATCATGTAATACATTAAAGGGTTAAAAAATATCATCTTGCATACTAACTAACAATTGGGATGCAATATCTATTTGTATAGTTAGGCCGATACGACTAAAGATTAATGAAGTAGATACTAGTACGCCTAGACTTTCATTCCAGAGATATTGCATATGATTTAAGAAAGAAAAAATATTAAGAGTCAAATAATCAAAAGTGTCAAAAATAAAATGGTGAAAGTTAATACTATTATGAATAACACCTCTAGATGTCAATGATACGTCACACGTGATATTAAAGTAGAGAACAACATTATCATACTAACTATAAGCTAAAATATTTATAGGTCAGATAGGTTGTAGCCTGATACAATGAAAGTCAATGGTATCTTACTACAGTATCGTATCCCACAACGGTTTAAGACTTATGCCAATGCATTACACCACATTATGTCAAAAAGCATAATCAAAGCATAGTGCACATTTTATAGCATGGTCACCCCAGATATTTAAAAGCTCACTATAATATAAAGGATATGACCGATTTCCAGCGAACATGAATATCGAAGAATAGCGTGATACTCAACTGGTGAAAATAACTGATCATAGCCTGATAAAAGTGCAACCAACAAAAATCCTGAGTATGATCAATAATAAGATACTGTGGCACCAATTTGAAATGAGATAAGAGTGTTCAGTTGGTATATAACTTAATCATAGAACTAATAGCTAAAAAGAGTTAGGGTTTAATGTTGGCAACTAATTCTGATGATACAATTATGAGCACTTCAGCAGAGCACTAAAATGAACTGTAATTATCTCCCAAGTTAGAAAAAAAATCATTAATTGAGATATCACTATAAAATATGTGCTTGCAAGGAGGTAGACTAATAGCAAAAGACATAAAAGGCTTAGGGTGTCATATCTATAATTGCTTATATATCTAGACCCCCCTAATGAATATGCAAAGTGGCTGAAAACTCGGCCCATCTGCAACGATAATATGCTCAAGACAGCAGCGAAAAGCCTAATCAAAGAATACAATAGGAGTGGTTGGCCTGGCAGTACGAAGTGTGTAAATAAACTTATAAATGCCAAGACACGATCAAAGCACCAAAAGCTTTGTCTATAAATTTGCTAATAGAGCGAGTTTATCCATATAAACTACAACCTTGGCGAGTGATGAACATACATTGGAGAAATGAACATACAAATTATATATATGTATATATATAATTTATGAAAAGGCATACAAATTATATTAACCACAAAATTTCTAGGCCTAGCTCTCAGCTTAATTTTCAAAGCTAAAGTTTTCAATCATTGGTGCTTTTGAGCTGTCATACAATATATATTCCTCTCTCTGGATCACCCATGGTCCTCCAATTATTAGATGATGGGATAACTTGAGAGAGTCGAACTTTACTGAGAGACCACTATTCACTAAAAAAACATAATTTAATCTCGGTCGAATCTCGCAGCATAATGACATACTCGATTGATTTGGACCGTGCTAGATGTCTCTAAGCGATGAGGTCAAAGAAGCGTACGTTGAGGTATAATATTGCAGCAATTACCCACTTATACGATTGGTGGTAGAATTCAAAAGGAGGGAGCTAGACAGTATGGAGGGGAACAAAATCAAAGTAAGATCGATCTAATCTAGATTGTTGTTGCAGTTAATGCCGTTCGAAACATACTCTTTTTGTTAATTTTTTTTCTTAATTATGCTTATATTATTAATTAGATAATTAAAAATACTTCAATTAAAAAAATTATCTTTAACTAATTTAAAAGCTAGAGGAACCTAATTGTATATAAGCTCAAATTAGATGAATCTAATTGCAATTAATCCTATTTTTTAAGTGGCTCATTCTTAATAACATGGTGCTTTGAATATAAACTTTAAAGTATGCTAGATGCATATTTAGAATCTAGATTAAATACATTTTTAGATTATTTATTTTGAGACAAAAAATATTATTTTGAGACATTTTATTTTTGAAATATAATACTTTTCATATCCTTTTTTAAATTTTTGAATTTAACATTCGATGTAACTCACAGTGAATCATCAACATTACATATTTCATATCATACTTCTGAATGAGAAGTGAAATATCTCATATTCAAAAATGAAGTCTCTTATATAAATAATTCTAATTTTTTATACATAAAATATAATATGAAAATAATAAAGAACTTTGAAAATAATAATTTATCTTATAATGATTTTTTCAGTATTTATTTTTGGCATAATTACTTACATACCACACAATTTAGTTTTATTTATGCCTTACCCATCCATTCTTAGTTAATTACGCTGTACACACTCAAAATATTACAAAATCTTACATACACACATTTGAGTTAAAACTTAATCAAAATCTATTTGAAAAAAAATATTCTGTTAGTAAATCATTAAAATTATATTTTTACTTTTAATGGTACATATTTTTCTCTTTCTCAATACTACACTAAAGCGCTGATTTGTCCTAAAATCAATTCACGTCACGGATGTCTCCTTCCTTTGCCGCCACCTAAACATTAAGATTTTAGGATTTTCACTCAAAATATATTTAAATATCCTTAAAATAATATGATGAACGGCTCAGATTGTTTGTAATCTAACTATAGTTAGGTTATTGAAAAATTATGATTACTCATTATAATAAAAATAAGTTAAAATATGTGTATGTAAGATTTTATAATATTTTGAGTGTGTATAGCGTAATTAACTAAGAATGAATGAGTAAGACATAAATAAAACTAAATTGTGTGACATGTAGTTAATTATTCTTTTTTTTCACTGCTCAAAGCTCTCTAACAAAATTATTTTTTATGGACTAACAATTAAAATTTACAATTTGACTTTTTTCCTCTTCCATAAAATCTCTCTATTGTATCTCCTAAACAATTATTAGCTTGCTATTATAAAAAAAAAATTATTAGCTTGCAAGAATCCCTATAAAATAATATTTTTCTTAAAATTAACTCAATATTTTAACTCTGTTGATATAAAAAAAATATTTTAAATATGTTTTTAGAAGAGAAAAATCCTTGGAATCAACATCCCATAGAGTTTCTTTTGTAAGAAAAATTAGCAAAAAACCAAACAAAGTAGGATCATAAAAAAATAGAAGGTAAGACATAAAAATATTTGAGAAAATTCTCTTTATGTCCACCGATAAATTAATTAACAAAACTTTTATTTAAATTTTAGCACGAAATTTATTTTTATTTCATAATCTACATAAATTTTATAATAAAATTTAACTATGATACATATTTCATATTTATTTAAAAGTAAAAATAACTTCATTTTAGGTAAAACTAACTTTATTTTAGGATAAAAATTAACTTTACTTTAATGTAAAAAATGATTTTATTTTAGGTCAAAATTTTAAAATGAAGCATCACATTAAAATAATTTAAATATTTTTATGAAATTATTTCAAAAACAACCAATCAGTAATGGATCTTTCCAATTGTTTTTTTTGTAATAAATTGGAGTGGGGTTGGATACTATATATTTACAGCAAATATTGTTTATTTAATTTGATATTATTATATTAAAAATAATAAAATTTTAATCAAATTCCATATTTTTTACTTACAATTAAGTTTATATTTAAATGTTATGTTAAGATAATAATTTTTAAATTTTTTATAATATTAAATAATTTTGAGTTAGTGATCTAATCATTGGAGTATCCAATGAATTAAACCCATGATTCATTTCAATAATTCAATAGATAATTTAATGTATTAAACCCATGACTCATTATTCATTAATATATTAATTACTATATTGGGTTATATAGAAAATTAGGTAAATTACACAACGGCCCTGAGATTAGAATGACACTAAAAATAGGTCCCACATTTTGAAACCCTAGATTTAATTGGGTCCCCGAGTTTATGTTTGCACTGTCGTTTGGTCCCACGTCTGAAATTTGCTGGCTTTTTACTATTTTACTCTCAGATTTTTTTACCCATTCTCCACATTATTCTAAAAAATTTCGAAAAAATTATAAGGGCATTTTGGTTCATATAACTATTAGTAACAATCAAATTTAACTGTTACTGCCTAATTGGATTATCGAAAAAAGTGATATTTAAACTAAGGGACCAAATGACAGCACAAACACAAATTCGAGGACTCAAATCTAAGCTTTTCATAACGTGAGACCTATTCACAGTGCCATTTTAACTTCAGAAGCCCTGTGTAATTTATCCAAAAATTGTTTCCTTTAAATAATAAGACTTAATATCACAAAAATATTGAGTTAAAATAGCATTTAGTTCGTTATAATCGTGATGTTATTTCATGTAATTAAATATCATGATATTTAAATATTATTTTTTGACAAATAATTTTATAATTTTATGAAAAATTATTTATAAATGTAATAAAACTAAATAATTTTTTTCTAAATAAAATAATATTACATTAAGATAACATTGAAGCAAACATCTCCTAAATATTGTTCCGGCCTAATGGAAACTAATGTAACACTAAAGAAAGATTTTGTGTAGAAACGTAATTAATAAAATCGGTATTTTCCATAAACGACTTGAAAATGTCACTAAGAGAAGTTAAGTGACACAATTTATAATCTTGAAGTTTAACGATCTTAGTTTGTCGGAAGAAATATCTGGTTGAAAAAAAGTGAGTTAAATGATTTATTCCTAAGAATTTTGTTGCATCACATATGCATGTATCATTTTTTTTTTTTGATTTACATACAGAACACTGAATTCACTACAAATTACGCATTTCACCATCTTTTAGTAAATATTACACATATCACACTCTGCTTATGAGTTTTATATTTATATTATAATAATAAAAATATAAAAAGAGTCTGATATGTGTAATATTTACTAAAAGATAGTGAAATATATAATTTATGATGAATTCAGTATTCTGTATTTAAATTCTTTTTTTTTATGGTGATTATATCATATCTTGATTTTATTAAGCATATAGTGGTGAGTCATGTTAGGTTATATGATTTAATGATTATTTTAAAAAAATTATGTAAATGATAAATAAAAAATTAGAAGATTCCAGAGGAATCCAGCCTGTCAACAGCCCACTACGTCCCTCTCCCTAATTTTTTTTTGATAGCATTTATGATAATTTGGATAAATTGCTTAAAGGTCCCTAAGTTTTGTAGCCATCATTTTTTGGCTTTTAGAATAACTTTGCTTCCCTTGTTTACTTGATATTTCTATCTAGGCAATCAAAATAGATCAAAGTTGTTCATCAGTTTGAGAAGAATTCTTTAGTATGATTTAAGAAGTAAAAACTTTATTGAAGAAATATCACAATATTGATCATGATCAAACTCCTTGTAGCTCGAATTCAAACTTAGAAAGTAGAATTACGTGTTTTGATGATATGCAGATAAGTTCTAGATCAGTTTCACGTTATATCCTTTATATTCGTAAATTATTATACTGTCTCTCAAAATTTATTTTTATATTTTTTATCATTTTTCTACTGCAATGCAACCTTACAATCATGAAAAATAAAACAAAGATAATTACCTATATGCCACACCATTTAGCTTTATTTATGCCTTACCCATCTATTTTTAGTTAATTACACTATACACACTCACAACATTACAAAATCTTACATACACACACTTTAATTTATTTCTATTATAATCAGGGTTTTCAGAACCGGACCGAACCGGCCGGTTCGACCGATTCAACCGAGAACCGGCCCAAGGTCCGGTCTGGTTCAATATTAGAACCGAAATTAACTAAAAATCGGGTTGGACCGGTAAAAACCGGGTTGAACCGGTAAAAACCGATCCAACCACCAAACCGAAATTATTATTTGAACTTTTTATTTTATTTTTATACATTAATATTTGGGCATTAATATTTTAATATTGATGCTATATTTTGAATAATAATTATTTTATATAATGGAAGTTTAGCTAATTTATTATTTTTTATCATGAATTTATTTCGAATTGTTATAAAAAAGACAAAATATTTTGAATGACAAATTAACAAGAAAAATAATAATATTTATTTTGTTTTGTAATTTTTAATTTTTTATACATTTCTTGTAGTAGTAAATTTTTTAAATTAGTTGTACTATTTTTTAAAAATATTTTTTTATCATATTTTAAAAATTAATCTCACATTTAGAAAATTTATATTTAATTATGATGTAATTATTAAGTCATCCGGTTGAACCACGATTCAATCGGTTGAACCGATAAAATCATGCCGCCTGCCGAAGTTAAAAGTGTATTAAGTTCCATGCCGTGTACTTGGAATAAAAAAGTGCTAGTTCATAATCAGATGGGTTATCTGGTCCCAGCATTCATGCTAATTTTTAGGTTAATTATAATATTCCAGCTGTTATAAATAGGTGTGTT